>JAUTBT010084833.1:0-12032 GCA_032361225.1 Lepetodrilus schrolli | reverse complement strand
CAGGGAGTTGAGAAGGAAATTGAGTGTACACAGATCCATTGACCAGGGTAATAATGTAGCGCTATGAGCACAATATACATGTGGATGTGGTGCAATATAAATATGCACATTATTATAGTTAAACAAATACAATCACAACTATGTAGTTGGCATATTTAACTTCAAAATTAGCTTCAATCATCACTAATGTTTATCTCGATTTAGTTGGTTTTAAAGGTATGATTTCATCCCTGTATACCAAAAAAATTCTTGACAAAAACTATCTAGTCTCTCTACCTAAATTACCATTATTGAACCAAACTGCATGATGTTTAAGCCCTGACAAACTTTGGACTGTTTTGATACAAATACAAAACACAAAATGCTTACTTTGTAAAGTAAAGCAGTGGGTCTTGTTGGGTCTCAGATAGACTGGCGCCGAGGACGTTGCCGTACCAGACATGATGGTCCCCCACAGTGTGCACCGAGTGAGCGCCACATGTCAACACGGCCAGCGAACCCAGGATGATTGGTAAGCCCTGGACATGGATATTCAAAACTCAGTATTACAATTCCTCAACAACTGTTGCCATGGTTACAATGTATAAAATTGAAATATTACAAGGACTAAACTTGGTTAATAATGTTTTCCTTTAAATACAAATTATTAGGCATGTATATATTAAGTAGGATCATAAATATATGTGCGTGTGCGACAGTGAATTATTGTTTAATATCACTAGGATGTTTTCACCTACATGCAATAATAATAATAATAATAATTGCATTTATATAGTGCGTCATTCACAATTGCAGTGCTCTGTGCGCATGTGTAAAATACACATGAAACTGGACAGGGAGACAAAAATGTAAGCTAGTAGACTGTAGTATAATTAAATTTGTTTGTAGTAACTTTTGAAAAAAATGTGTTTTGAGATGAGTCTTAAATGCTTGTACAGAGAGAGCTGATTTCAAGGCGCGCGGAGATTATTCCATTCTTTTTTTATTTTTTTATTTTTTTATTTGGGTTTTAAGTCGCTTTCAAGATTCTTTGACATAAACCTGCAAGCATCGGCTGGTACTGACAAGACCAAGGATGATAACTGCATTGCAACTCTACAGACATTGCATCCTATCAATATCGCGTCAGAAAGGTAACTTCCGCGAACATTGATGCCGGGCCACCGGGTGGGATTTGAATCTGGAACCTTTGGCTCCGAAGTCCAACGTCCTACAACTGTTCTACCACCCGCCCTGTTAGGAATCTAAAACCATCAATAGGATGAGGAAATGACGTGTATCATTGTGACATACCTGATGGCATCGGCACCAAATTTGTTGATTACCTTCATAGGATCTGGATAGTTCTGCTTTCGCTTGCTCATCTTCTGTCCATCCCTGTACAGGAAGCCACAATGTGAATCAAGTATGTAGAAGCTGGAGAGCCAAGAGCTTACTTTTGGCAGTTAAGATATACTCGGTAAATATCATATTGAGTAGTGAGCACTATCATTCAATGTGCTTATACTTGTGCATTCAATGTTCATAGGAGAGCTAAATAAGATGTTCTCTTCGTACTACGGCATACAAATGAAGTGACTGGATATAGTTTACGTTTTCCAGCATATGAATCAGCAGCCTAGTGAATTCTGTGTGACTATCACATTGTCTAAAAAGGAGCACGTTTTGTATGGGTGGCTATTAGCCACAAGGACAGCCGACTTACTCTGCCAGGACGAGGCCGTTGACAACCAGGTTCTTCCACGGAGGTTTCCCAAACAGCAGCGTGGACAGCACAAGCAAAGTGTAGAACCTGCAGCAATCAACAGTGAGTCTTCAGAAGGGAGTATTTACACTGCCTTACACGACTCCATGGTGAAAGTAGAGCTGTATCACATGTGGTATTTAATACCTTACCAAAACAACACTAATCATACAAATATTGTCGTGCTTCTTACTTTCCTCATTCTAAACAGATAGATACACATCTCAAGGTAATGCCCCCAACCCTTTTTCCAAAACGTTTGCTCCCTATGACCTCCGACCCCACAACTCACCATCCACGGGTCTGGTCGACACCCTCTGCGATGAAGTCGGCAGGAAAGCTGTCTTCAAAGTCCTTGCGGTGCTCGAAGGGGTAGTGAGCCTGGGCATAAGGCATGCTGCCGCTCTCGAACCAGCAGTCGAACACCTGAGTGACCCGACGTAGCACGCCTTTACCCATCTTGGAGGGGATGGTCACTTTGTCTGCACTATGGGGGAGGAAAATAGACAGGTTATTTTAAGCCCGTAGTTCTGAAGATGCCATACAGATAGTTAAATAGGCATTTCACAAAGTGAAAATTGCACCAACTATTTTCACTGGTTCAATGAACACACTATGTATGTGAACAATGAACACACTATGTATGTGAAGATTAATTGTCTGTAGACAACAATTGACTTAAACAATTACTGGCTGAGCCAATTAACAGCTGAAACAACAGCTGAAAATTACTGGCTGAAACCACTGTTTTACATTGATTTATTGCGGGAATAGTTCACCGATATGTGATGACTGAAACACTTACTGGCTGAAACAATTATTGACAAAGTTTCAGTGTATGGCATTCAACATCAACTCACTGTTCTCTGTGCAGATCTTTCAGTTCTACTCCCGACAGTTCCTTCAGTTCTTGTATAGACCCAACACAGACAATCTGAAACATATACACTCTCCTTGAACAAACGTAGCCAGTCATCACAAAATATCCATATTCCAAGCATATATGTAATACTGTATTGAAAGCAGCTCTAAAGCCTAATATAAAAATAATAATTTTAAATAAAGAATTTCCTTGTTATCGTGTACAGTGGATCTGACTAATAGTTGCAAATTGTTGCATCCAGCAATAATAATAATAACAATAATAATAATTAAAGGAGATTTGTGTTATAGGATCATGGGAAAGGGTTTCCCTGAAGTTATTTTTACAAATCTAGGACTTCCCCACATCAGAGTCTCTCTCAGATGAGAGAATAATGCACAATGAGATGACTGGCTAAGTTTATGAAAAGAAAAAAAGAAAAATGAAAAATAATAATAATGATAATTATAACAATAATAACGATGTGTATATTTAATATGTACCAAATCCAAGCGGTGAAAGCATGTCACTAAAAGCGCTATGCATTATTATTCATTTTCCCTCTCAACTCCCTGGGGAGCACACATTATTAGAATAACTGTCTGTTACTGCTATTATGGTCATCTGTGATGGCTCACCTCTTCTCCATCATCGCTGATCCACAGTGGTATCGGGGTGCCCCAGTATCTGTTCCTAGACACTGCCCAGTCTCGTGCATCACGCAGCCAGTTCGCAAACCTCTTTTCCTTGACAAAGTCCGGAACCCTAGTGGTATTAATAGGACAAGAATTTAGACAGCTAATTACGTGGTCTTAAAATAACATATGTACAACAAGGTACTTCGAATTTCCTGGAAAATATAATATAGTCATTAGCATTGCAGCTACAGTATTTGGCTCATAGCAAACAAGATGTGAGTGAGGGACTTATATTGCTTTACGTTGCAGCGATAACTTTCACCCATACGCGATGAAATCTATGTTAGGGCTACAGAAATAGTCATGATTTTATGGTAACATACACAAGGTGCTTCGATTTTCCTTCTTTTTTTCTTTTTTAATTGGGGTTTAGAGTTGCTTTCAAGATTATTTCACATATCAGGACTTGTCAGTTGCAGCGCTGAATGTTGCAGTAAACCTGCGAGCACCAGCTGGTACTGACAAGCCCAAGGATAATAACTGCATTGCCACTCTACAGACATCGCATCCTATCCATATCGCGTCAGAAAGGAACATTCGCGAACATTGATGCCGGGCCCCCGGGGCAGGATTTGAACCTGGAACCTTTGGCTCCGAAGTCCAACGTTCTACCACTGCACTACCACCCGCCCCTATTATATGAAATTTACATGAAAATTAATATATATTAAATTATTTAATTTAAACATTTTTGTCATTACCTGATTGGAATAGTCATCACTTCCGCTGCCATGATTCTTGTTGTTGTGAAATAACCAATATGCACAGGACGTCAACACTGTACTATTACTGTGCCACCAGGATAACAATGACACTGTATGTCTGACCACAGATATAATCAACTCTTGCCCGGCCAGCTAATTTACTCTTGTCAATGTAAGCAGTGAAAGCTGCCATGTCCCACACCTGAAAGCCTTAATCCAATACACTGTTGATAACAAGCTTACAGCCGAGAGCCGTGGGTGAACTGACAGGTCAAGGTATGGGAATCATACCTCCACACTGCGCCAACCACTCACATGAAAGGAATACACAGGGCAGATCAGAAAGTATTAACTGCAAAGAACACGGTGTACATATTGCACAGATCATAGTGTGTGTGTGTGTGTGTGTGTGTGTGCGTGTGTGTGTGTGCGTGTGTGTGTGTGTGTGTGTGTGTGCGTGTGCGTGTGTGCGTGCATGTGTGTGTGAGTGTGTGCGTGCATGTGTGCGTGAGTGCGTGCGTGTGTATGAAATGATACACTATTTGACTTAATTGTAATTGGCCAATTCATATACCAATTAGACTTGTGCATACTTCTTTGACGGTAACTGAATACATATTTACCACAAACAAAGGTGCACAAAAACAGTCATAAATCAATTCTGCATTGATATATAGAGTTCCATATACAGGGAGGATTGTGATGTAATGACAGTCTGCATACACAGGAATTGTCTCCCTAGAGTAAAGTTCATCAGACATGACTTGACGCCTCATCAGGGCTGCATTCAGCCGACAATACATATCAATATGTATGTGTAGTACTACACGAGCCGTTCAGCCAGCATTCTGTAGTGATATGTATGAATAGGACTGTGTATTGTTTTGTATGAAAATCCAAACCATGAAGCGAATGGACTGGAAACATGCGCAAACCGATTTCCTGCTATTTTCCTACTAACCCATTCAGCAAACTACTACATGTAGAGAAAAGTATTGTATTGTAGTGTATTGTTATGTAATGTAGTGTATTGTAGTGTATTGTTATGTAATGTAGTGTATTGTAGTGTATTGTCG
The DNA here is from genome assembly GCA_032361225.1 of Lepetodrilus schrolli. NCBI lineage: Eukaryota > Metazoa > Mollusca > Gastropoda > Lepetellida > Lepetodrilidae > Lepetodrilus > Lepetodrilus schrolli. Next base: position 6,948 of record JAUTBT010084833.1, on the reverse strand, counting down.
GCTGAATGAAGCCCAGAACAGCTACTGATTGTGGAGTCTCATCCCTCAATAAGCAGACTGCCATATGCTCACTGAAACAGTGCTACAAATAGCATAAAGCACCAAACTACTCACTTTTTTAATCCAATGTTGAAGTCCATAGCAGATGATGTTGTTGTTAATTCCGCTAGTTCCTTCTCCGTAGCTACATGGTCGGTGGACATATATTTATAATCCACATCTCTCTTGTGCTGAACGTCTTCCTTCTTGCGATATTCTTCCACGGCTCTTTTGCTAAAATATATATTAAAAATGAAGTGAATGACTTCATCATTCCATGAAAAATGTACTTGAATTTGTGATCCATATTTTAAAACTAAATTAAGGAACATTATAGTTCTGTACTTAAAATAATCATCATCCAAAAATCTAATTTTTTTATATTTAATATCATTTGTATTTGTTTATTTGTTTTTTTTATTATTTTTAATTGGGGTTTAGAGTCGCTTTTAAGATTCCTTCTCATATCACGACATGTCAGTGTAGGGCATGAGGAAACCCGCAACACCCGTAGTGCTGAATGTTGCAGTAAACCTGAGAGCACCGACTGGTACTAACAAGACCAAGGATGATAACTGCATTGCCATTCTACAAACATCGCATCCTATCAATATCGCGTCAGAAAGGTAACTTTCGCGAACATTGATGCCGGGCCCCCAGGGCTTAATATAATAAAAATACTGCTAGTTCATGAGATCCAAATCGAAAAAAAAATTGCACTGAGGCGAGATATACACAATATATTGAGTTTAAAAAAACCATATTTATCTCTTTGCCGTGCATATTACATGGAACTATTCAATGGCTATTTGACTGTCATACTGACCGCGCTGCTTCTCTTTTCAACTGCTCGTGTTTCATCAACAACTTCTTCCTTTCAACGAATGTCTTTCTCACTCGATACCCTCTGAACGCAGACTGCAATCAGAGACATAAAATTCTCAAAATGATACTGGCTGTAATGAACACCCCCGAGATTATGAAAGTTTTGCGCTTTAATGTAAAACAATAAATCGCTCACTCGTGTACACAAATATTAAACTTTTATTGACCTCAGACCAACTTGAGGGTTTCCAAGACATTGTATCGATGTGTATCATATCATTGTAAGAATCAGCTACACCAGACATTTGTTCTCAACTCCATGCTCAGTACGCCAGGCCCTGAGATTCCAAATCTTATAGAGTACGATTTCATGCTCAAGCTCAAATACTATATTGGAATTTGTGAACAAAACTTTGAGTTGAGCATGAAATTGTACTCAAAAGGTTTGTAATCTTGGGGCCAGGTTTCACTGTGCATGTACCATGCTGTAAGCGACTCTGTAAGACGTGGTGGTAATGTTAGAGGGTGTCTGACCTGTATTTTCTGCGCTGCGATGTCCTGGATGCCTGTGATGGACAGCGCTCCCTGTTCTATCATGTACTGCGCCACGTCATGGTGTTCCCCCATCAGAGCGTAGTCCAGCGGCGTGTACCTACACACAGAGGCCGGGTTTTATATCTTGAATGAATGATGCTCTAAACCATAAAGAAATAAGAAAAGAAATACATGAATCGAAACAAATCTGGCCCCGAGATTATGAAACATTTTTGAGTACTATTTCATCTGCAAGCTCAAATTTTATATGGGAATTTGTGAACAAAACCTTGTTGGATTAGGCACAGACACTGCTCATTAGGGTATCTCCGGTTGCCTGCAGCATGGAGAGAGTTAAATCGTAATCAAAAAGATGAAAAAGAAGTGAAGTGAAACACTTCTGGCCATGAGATTATGGAGAGAAAAAAATTTGTATGATTTAAAGCTCAAATTTAATATGGGGATTTGTGAACAAAACTTTGAGTTGAGCATGAAATCATACTAAAAAAAGGGGCCAGATGTCTGCCGACGATGTACTACCACTCCTCACCTGTCCTCGGTAAACTCCATGTGGTTGACATACGCCGTGTGTTCCACCAGGAGTTTGACTGTGTCCAGGTGTCCCTTACTGCACGCCCAGTGGAGAGACGCCATACCCTGGGGACAGCCAACAGTGGAAGTGTTATAGTCATTTCTGTGTAGAAGTACTATGGGGACCTCTAAGTACTATGGTCATGTATATGTATTTTTATTTATATTTTTTTTTTTCAATTGGGGTGTAGAGCCACTTTCAAGATTCGTTCATGGCTTGTCAGTTTAGGGCAGGAGGAAACCCGCAACATCCATAGCGCTGAATATTGCAGTAAACCTACAAGCACTGGTTGGTACTGACAGACCAAGCAAGAAAACTGTATTGCCACGGTACAGACAGCACACCAGTAAGGTGTCTTTCACGAACAATGATGCCGGGAAGCCAGGACAGGATTTGAACCCGGAGCCTTTGGCTCTGGTCCAATCTTTCTACCATTGTGCTACCACCCACCCGATCTAAATTAAAGGAGCAGAGTTATGTCTGTATGGCGGTAGTGTGGTGTAAATCTCTACTTGAAAATATTGGGGTAATCTCTGATTGTAATATGGAAGCATAGTAAATCTCTAGGGTTAACTAATCAAGTGAGACTGGTTGTTTGTGTACATCAGTCAGCAGTACCTCATTGTCCTGGGTACTGGGGTCGGCCTTGTGCTCCATCAACACGGACATACAGTTGACGAAGCCTCCGTACGCCGCGCACTGGATCGGAGTTCGCCTGTAAACAGTAGGCACTGAACTAATCTTGAAGTGATACATTAATACATTAATACATTAATACATAAAAGTGACTCTTAATAACCATGTCATCATAAATGAAGGCAGAGTGTGTTCTATTCCATAAAACCATCTATCAGATTGCAGATTGAAAATAACAATTGAAAAATTGGGATTGATTAATGTTCACTATCGGAGATGTCTAATCACACACACCCTGTAAAGCTATACGAACCCAGTATTGTCCCGGACATCAGGATCCACACCAAACCTGATGAGAGTCTGACAGATGTAAGCGTGGCCACCCAGAGCTGCCCTGAAAACATGAACCAATGATTGAGTTAGTAATTATTGTTTTACATCACAGCAGGAATCTTTCACCTATATCTGATTGAAATAAGATAAATTTCAAAACATTCTACTGATCAAATTTTTCAAACTGTGTGGTCACTTGACCATGGTACAGACTATAATGTCCTATGACAACATCTGGTGAATACTGCACTATGGTAGTCACCATTCAGTAGACCAAGTACACAAGACATACCATCTGACCACACTGTATAACATACTAACCAGTGCAGTGGAGACCGTCCGTCCTGGTCCAGCAGGTCGACCTTGGCCCCGGCGTCTATCAGCGCCTGTACCACATCTGTGTGCCCCATCTCGCAGGCCCGGAATAGCGGCGTGTGCTTCATCAGGTCCACGCAGTCGATCTCGGCACGGTGCTCCAATAGGATCTTCACGGTGCTGGCGTGACCAGACAGAGCTGCCACGTGGAGGGCTGTGGGCGAGGAAAGCTCTACTGTTAAATGTGCTGTGGGATGGCTTTCCTACGAGGTCAAGGTCACAAGTTTGACATGAGGTCACATTAATCAGGGTAAGTACGGTCACGGTCATAAGGTTGACATCTGAGGTCAAGGTCATAAGGTTGACATCTGAGGTCAAGGTCATCAAGTGTACATGTGAGGTCATGGTCATCAAGTTTACATATGAGGTCAAGGTCATCCCATTTACATTTGAGGTCAAGATCATCAAGTTGACAAGGTGTCCAGGCTAATATTTGAGGCCTAGGCTATCAGGAAAACATGAGTGAAAAGTGTCAATTCAAGAACAACACAAATAAGACTACTAATTTTGCTTAATTTCATTACTTCTGACATTTTCTATCATTCAATAATGAAAGGAATTTTTCAGGCTCACCTGTTCCTCCACTCTTGTCTGTTTGTCTGATGTCCGTGTGGTGTTTGATGAAGATGCATAGAACGTTGTCAGCCCCCTTCCCTGCTGCCCACATAAAGGCACTGCGACCCTCGTTGTCTCGCTCGTCCGTCACAGACTTACACGACAGGAAGACGTCCACAGTGTCCTAAGGGGATCAAAATTTCAAGGTCAAGGTCATCCCAATGTATTTTTTATTTTTATTTTATTTTTTAAATTAGGATTTACAGCCGCTTTCAAGATTCTTTCGCTTATATCACTGCTTGTCTTAGAGTGACGTCATGAATCACTTTCAAGATTATTTCACTTTAGTTTAGGGCAGGAAGAAACCTCAAAATATCTGCAGCGCTGAATGTTGCAGTACACCTGCGAGCAATGTCTGGTACTGACAGAGCAAGGTTGACAACTGCCTTGCCATAGTACACATAGCACATCCTATCATGATTGTGTCGGAACGGTAACTTTCACGAACATTGTTGCCAGGCTCCAGGAACAAGATTTGACCCTGGGGCCTTTGGCGCCAAAGTCCATTCTACCATTGCGCTACCACCTGCCACAAGTTTCTTCGGATTCAATAATGATAAAATTCAAGACAATGCCAATTTTAGCATTTCTTTTACACTCCAAAATCCCAAAGATTTAATATTTTTGTCATACTAGGGGTGACTATTGAGGCCAATTCTACTATTGCAATACTATTGCGATAGTAGAAAACACTATTGCAATGGTATTTCAATTGTTGGGCTACTATTAAAGATTATTTGTTACACGTCTATAATCAGTGGGTAATGTACATATATAACTGGTATTTTTGTAATGACAGTGACCGGGAAAAAATAATCAAATGTAAGACAAAATCATACAACCTTTTACATGCAATCGAACCTCACTTTCGCAGATGAAATGGATTAATATATTGTTGAAAGGATTTTCAACTCAGTGTTTAAAAATAGTACACTATCATACCTATGGATAGTTTAGTGTACTATCGATGGAAATAATAGTTCGACCTATCGTTACAGCCCTACCATATACTTACATCATAATCATTTTGAGCTGCGTAATGTAAAGAAGTTGCTCCATTTGAATCAGAACTTGCAAAATCAGCACCACTAGCGAGAAGCATACCCACTATTTTGGAATGACCTAGGATATACGACACAAATTACAACAATGATGAGAGCAAGTCATATATTTCACAACCTGCATACACTTATATACTACCATAAAAAAGTAAGGGAACGAACAATTATGATACATATTTTCGTTCAAAGAGAGACAACTTTTAAGTGCTATTAGTTCTTTAAAGAAGAGACACTTGCAAGAACTTGCAACATAATAATGCCCAAGCACTTGCAACATAATAATGCCCATGCATTTTCTCGTAAATATTGTAAATTTCAGTACACTTACATTACAAAGTTTTGACATATATAATAGTTTATATGTCCACATTTGAAAGTAATATAAAAATATCAATATTATTGCTCCCTTTAATTTTGACAGTAGTATATGAAGGTTCATTACTTCAAAGAAATAAAATAACTGATCAGTTAGGGTCATGGATTTAAATAAAAACAAATTATTACATATTTATATTGCCAATATTTTTTTCATGAATAACAGAATAGGCCCCGAGATTACAAAACTTTTTCATGTACAATTTCATGCTCAACTTCATATTTTGTTCATAAATATCCATATAGAATTTGAGATTGAACATGAAATCACAGAAATGTCATCTCTACAGAAAACATTGGCCCCAATGGCCGCTCACCTAAAACAGCTGCCCAGTGTAAAGGTGTTCTGAACATGTTGTCTAAGGCGGACACATTACATTTGGATACATTTACATTTGTCTGAAAGATACAAGAAGAATGAATGAATGAATTAGTGCCTAAAGTCGCAGCAGGAATACTTCATTCATATGCGACAATGTTTTTGTGCACAAACACAAACAGATATACTAAATTGACAATACGATAAACATTAGGCATTTTCAATGCAGCAATCCATATTTACAACAAACACACATGTTCAATGTTGAAACACAATCATTCTTACTGCATCAGGAACACACGGCCATCAATCACAAAAATGTAAAAACTTATGGGAAAAGTTAAATACCCAAGCATTTCAGCAAAACTGCAATCATTTTTAGAAAACTGTTATTCAATGACATTACCCTACCCTAAGGAAAACTGAATGAATTAATGATTTTTTAATATTTTACTTGCAATAAGTACTCAGATATATGTGGTTAGAAAACAATTTAAGTAAAACTAAAATGATCCCTGGAGATGGTGATTACTAGGCCTGCAACGATACATTTTTTTACGATATGATACGTATCATGATTCACATGTCACAATACGATAAGCGATACGATACCTCAATAATGTGTTTGATCGGAAAAGCAAAATGACACTTTGAAGCCGAAATATTGCCACCAACGATTTGGCAAATCCAATGGTGGAGATCAGGGGCTCCATCCCTTTTTTTACTAAATTTGGCCGAATCTCGGTTGCAAAATGTATTTCATTAATTGCAGAGACATCTAGGCATTAATTTTGCAACCAAATAAATGAATTTACCGTTTTTGATGGAACAGCCTGGATATTTCCATGAATAAAATACATCTGTATCATTGTGTATCGATACATAGCCTCGCGATAAGATATGTGAATCGTCAAACTTTGTATCGTGATGCACCGATGCACTGGTGAATCGTTGCACCCCTAGTGCTTACTAGGACATTAACAATCCTCTCATTTCCATCAGCTACGGCTAGATGTAGAGCTGTCCGCCCCTCATAGTCTTGCCAGTTTATCACACTGGGTGTTGTCTCCTGTGTCATGATGAACAGAAAGTAAACATGAGCATCTGTACATTTTATGTATTTTATTTATTTTGTTTGATTGGGGTATTAAGTCGCTTTCAAGATTATTTCACTTATATCACGACTTGTCAGTTTAGGGCAGGAGGAAACCCACAACATCTGTAGCGCTGAATGTTGCAGTAAA
>JAUTBT010084832.1:0-12033 GCA_032361225.1 Lepetodrilus schrolli | reverse complement strand
CCTATCAATATCGCGTCAGAAAGGTAACTTTCGCGAACATTGATGTCGGGCCCCCGGGGCGGGATTTGAACCTGGAACCTTGGCTCCGAAGTCCAACTGTTCTACCAGTGCGCTACCACCCACCCCCGATGATGAGTTGTAGAGTTATACTTGTATATATTTGTATCTATACTACGTAATTATTTTATTGACATAAGCCTTATGTGAACCATAAATAGCTAATTTCGGAATTATTTACTAAAACCATTGAATCTCCATTTAAAAAAATATCAATGATGATTTATTTTTTTACATGTGATATGAATCCATCTTCATATGTATAATCAGTATTAATGTTCCATAGAAACAAGTGTAGGGACCCCGATCAACTATCATACATATTGTGTTCATATTGTTAGAGACTGCAACTTCGGCAAATATCTGTAATTATATATGACATATTTTCCAAATTCACAAAGAATTCTATGAAACAGCTGTCTTTTTAAAATAATGAATAAGCTGAAGGTTAACATTAATACGTTTATGTGATATTATATGCATCTTTCAATGAACTATAGTCAAAGTATAGCCATGTAATGTTGAAAATACAATCCCTATTTTACACGAAAATATGTTGTCTTCCCTTCTATATTCTATTGCGATATTTACATGATCAATACTTTTAGTGTTATCTATCTATAAACCACAATTTCTAATGATAGCTCGCTTAGCAGTTGGTTAATCTAATTTAATTGAATAGTGCTTGACACTGCAATTCATTATAAAAGTTCGCAACCCGAAAAGATTTAGCGGTGTGTGTTGCGATTCAGGACAGCATACCTTTTTTTTCTCTCAGGAAACAGATAAATCTATGAAAGTTTGAATTCTCCATCTTCAATATCTTGTCTAATAGAAAAAGTAACACAACCCATTATTTTAATAAGTTAATTTTTGGTCCTATGTGAAATCATTTTGTCAACCTGATTGTGCCTCGCGTGCTAGCGATCGACACATATGTAATCGTGACGTCATAATTCTTGTGTAGATATTCCCTAGATTCTAGATAATCCTTTGGTTTCACATACCAGTACATGGTTTCTACCTATTCCATACTGCATTGCGCGGATAGTCTATATTAAGAACAAAACACTGTATCGTTATATACTCAACAAAATAAATTAAGGGCCAGCTTGAAGAAACTGATGTCATTCTGTCTTCCCATTCGTCTGCAAGTTCGTGAAGAGTATCTGGTATCTGGAGAGTATTCGTTGTAATATAATATAAAGCTAACTCTCTATGTCCGAACAGGCTACTGGTCCTTAATTAATTTTGTTGAGTTTTGTTGAATTTTCTTTGGGGATAATCGGTGTATGTCCATTGGCGATACTGCGTCATTTAATCTTGTAGATAATTTGTTCATATGTAACCTTACTTAGTAACATCATGTAGATACATAAAAATCAATTTAAAAATAACAATATTGCGTGAAGATATCTGTAAACAATGCATACAAGTTTTAATCAACTCTGTCAACTTTGACAGTTCCTCGATGACTAGTGTAATTTTTGAGCGTTTGGATTTTCTGGTGATAATGCGAGCTGCTGTGTTTTGGACATGCTGCAATTTCGAGAACACGTGTTTACTAATACCACATAGGAGGCTATTGCAATAGTCAAGCCTGGACATCATAACCACAGACTGGACATGAGCATGAGCTGCATTAACCCTCTCCATGCTGGAGGCAACCGGAGATGCCCTAAAGAGTTGTGCCTGTGGCTAATCCAGCAGGGAGAGGGTTAAACGTAATGAGGTGTCTGGATGTTGCCAATGAACCAACGGTGGAATGAACATGTCCTGTCCTGCACTAATCCATGTAAAAGAGGTTTCGTGGAAAGAAATTTCGATTGTTTATGAATTTTTACTACAAGTGGCAATTTTTTATTTTTTTTTAAAGAAGTAGAAACTCAAAAAAACTCTAAAACACTACACTGCAACGTAACGTCTTTGCCCAACATACGACACGTAAATATTTTATTGTATTCACATGTTCAACAACAGTCATCCTCGCACCTTATGGGTACTTAATTCCGTTCAGGACTCACTTCATGTGGTACCCCTGGCACACATCTAAAAGGAAACTTGCGCAAGCATGCAGTTTATGAGCTATAAATAGAACAATGGTAAAATCTATTACATTGGATAGATTTTTACACCAAATTCATCTGGAAAATGATTTCATTTGTTGGCCGTTTGCGCAAATTTCTCTCTAGATGTGTGCCATGGGTACCACATGAAGTGAGTCTTGAACGGAATTAAGTACTGCTGAGGTGCGAGGATGACATGAGAATCAGCAATGAAGGCAGTCCTAGTAACGATCCATTTTTGATACATAAAGGAGTGTCGAGTGTTCAAATTACATAAACCCCGTCATTAAATGTATTGTTTGTACGATTAATACTGTGCATTTATGCTATATTTGCTATTATTTTGAAACATTTTCAATGTACGAAACAAAATATCCCCGGGATTATGAAGTTTTATTATGAGTATTATTATTAATACCAATTTATTTACAAGGATAATAATCGTAATAATAATTAGTATTTAAATACCTCTTCCCCATTAAGCTTTCTTAATTTAAAAAGAGTTAATCTATTCAGACCATATCTTATGAAGCGTTTGTTTATTAAAAATAACAAAGACAAACAAAATCGGGCCCCAAGATTACGAAACTTTCTTGAATACGATTTCATGCTCAACTCAAGGTTTTGTTCACAAATCTCCATATATAATCTGAGCCTGAGCATGAAATCATACTCAAAAAGGTTTCGTAATCTCGGGGCCAGGCCTATAGTGTGTTTGGTGGACAGCATCTGACGAGAGAATACAAAACCACTATGAAAGATATGCAAACAATTTATTACCAAGACGTCATGGTGACACGACGATAAAACACGCGATTTCAGCAAATATGACAACATGTAGAGTGAAACATAGTGAATTATATGATACCATTTGTTTTAACAAAATATACCCGAATAAAACAGGTAACAGCGAGGAATGAACGACAAGGTGAATCGAGACACAACAAGACAAGACGGTATACGATGTCTAGACGGTAACGTCTAGGATGTACGCTACGCACCTAGACAATACGGTATACGTCTAAATAGTGCATGGCGCATTTAGACAAAACAGCATACGATGTATATACGGTACACTACGCACCTAGACAAGACAGTATACGATGTATATACGGTACACTACGCATATGTATACACATCGTACGGCGAATCTAGACTGTACATAACGAATTTAGACAAGATGGTATGCGATGTCAATATGGTACGCGACGCATCTATAGACCGACGGCATACCAATATAATTCAATGTGAATGACATCATATGATACATATACAAAGTAGAAGAAGCTGTATTGTAAGTGTATGTGTGTATCACTATGTATCACTATCTGGAGGTACGTAGGTACATATTGCAGGTAGGTATGCTGATAGTGGAAACAAATCTATGTGTGTATATGCGTCTCCAAATTGTTCATAGATTCGAACTTCTTTTCACAGAGAGCAAATGTTCTTGATGAGCATAGTTTGGCAATTTCAGTCACGTAGCCACAATTCATTGTATAATCGGACTCGTTAAACATGAAGGAATCCAGCCAATCACAGCTGTCGTCTTCTGAATTTAATCAGCCAATGCTTTCAGTCCTTCATTGCCATGGTGGGTGTTCGTGTCTTAAAGCAGATACTGAAAATAACATAAAACAATTTGTTGTTAAGGTTATGGACGTATGATAATTTGTAGGTTAGTAATAATGTTAGCTAAGTATCTTGCAAACGACTTTAAATGCATACAATCACGGTTTGTTGACATATTTCATGGTCAAACATATTTACCTGAAGGTATGTAAGCCTCTACATCCGATTTGTCTATATATAAATATATATATATATATATATATATATATATATATATATATATATATATATATCAACGAGCTACATTTTCCGTATGTCCAAATGGTTTTCAATATTTTATATTTTTTTTATCGTCAAATAACAACAAATAGCTTAAATATGAAAACTGACTATCAGAGTGGAATCATTCCCTGCGAGAGATGATATTACCATAACATAGTTCAAACAATATTTAGTTAAAAACTGAGAAATTGAAAGAGGGAATCGAAACCAGAACTTGAGATTACAAAACATTTTTAGTACGAATTCATTCTCAAGCTCAAATTTTAAATGGGGATTTTGAGCATGAGTTTGTACTCAAACATGCTTTGTAATCCCGAGGCCTGAGGATAAAGGTATTTAATCAAGTGATAACCAAAAACATACCTATTTATTTATTAAGGCTGCCAGCGGTCCTGAACTATGCTGACATATTTGGCTGGTGACAGTGGACCTTTAACGGTAAAAACCGCAGTGCTATGCGCATATCCGTGTTGATGTGTGTGTATCAGAAGTGTAGGATGAACCATGGGTCGAGTTGAGTAGAATGTTTTCTTCCAGTAGCACCAAATTACAAATATCACAGTCAGGCTTTAATGTACAGAACGGGAATCTGAAATAGACATAAACATAAATTATTTTTCAATATAAGATCTATCATATTTTCTTTATTTAATTAAATATAAATGAATAATTATAAAATTAAAAGGTCATGTAGATATGCACACAGAAAAATTTGGTAAAATTGCGATGACCCAGGGTTGAACTCGCACATAAATGATTAAACGTCTCCTATTTAAATAGTTACCTTATTAATGAGCTCCCTTTCTTCTCTTCATGAGTAGAAAACTGGGTCTCTTCTGTTGTTTTTCGAAGTTGACAAGGGGGGAAGAGCTAGGCGTGGACGGAGGCATCATCTGCATCACAAAGTTCTTTATCGTCTGCACTGCCAACTGGTCTCCATGGGCACCTGAAAGACGAGGGGAGACAACTGATGTAATGAATTTTGGGAATGAATAATATACATCGCTACTACTTTCGTAACTTGCCGAAAAACGACTTCTTTGACGTCGATCCATTTCTCGACCAAATTATTGTTCGGAAATGTGGAAAATCCAATCGACTCTTTTTCAATTTCAAGATCTTTAATAAAAGCAATCGACTTAATAAAGAGATATCGACTTATCGATGTTGATTTGAATAATAATGATATGACTTAAATTCGTACAAGAATAATAAAAATAATTAAATCTGCCAATTAAACATCAGTGGTGGGCTGAAATGTGATAATAACATTCACATTGCAGTGAACGAGGAAGGCATAAAAAACACTCCTTTGAGCTAAATTCGCCACAGTTATTCTGGGTCGTTACTTATTAGAAGCACGTGTGGGCACTACGTTGATATGGTGTTCGGCTTAATGTGCTGGAAAGCGTTTCTTATGGAGCATCAATTCTCTCACGATCATACATGAAGAAAGAACAGTGCTCAAATGAACGTGTAGGCCCCTCTCGTCATTGACCGATTTGGACGGTTCTGTTCAAGAAACAAGTAAAGCCTCTTAACCAATCAATTTCTCGCACCTACCAAGACGGATGCAGATAAGTGAGGCCTAGGTAGTATTAGTTAGCATTCGTACCGCGCCCTTTCAAGAAGACCAGAGCGCTCTCATAGGCTGTGTCTATTGCGATCCTATATTATGCTACGTTGATTCTATATGCTACGTTGGTTCTATATGTAATAACGGTTCTATATGTAATAACGGTTCTATATGTAATAACCCGAAAATACGATGGTGCACTAAATGTAGGAACCGTTGTTACGACATAGGACGGTCTTTCTCTTTGACCTCAACGAGAGCGCGATGATCTCTTAGCGGACACGAGAGCTTCACGAAAGGGCGCCGTAGCCCACAGGGGAAGAGTAGAAATACGTTGTGCAAATATTTGACAGTGGCCAGAGGGGGAGCTTGTTAGGACATTCAGTGGTCAAGAGTTGACATTGTCGTGTAGTGGTCAAAAGAGCGGGGTTGTGGTCACAGCTGATGCGACGCCGATACATCCACAGGGTTAATTAGCACCCATTTCAGACATGCTAGCGGATCTATTTGCATGGGTGTGCGAATGTGTTCCACAGTCTCGTCACATCTCGTTACACGAGACGTACAGAGAAACTAAGTAAGGGACGTGATATGAATTCTGAACGGACGATACCTACGAGGTGTATACTGAGGAGATCCACGACAAGTCTAGACATTGAACGTTGTTGATGCGAGGCCAAAATATAGATTTCAGTGGTAGAAATGGCCACAATTTCCAATATATCCCATCTGAAAATTGCGATAAAATATGCAGTTCCGATATTGTCAAGCCAGCCCACACTGAGCAATAATTTTGTTAATTCATATTCCTTGAACTGTCGTCAGATTAGTAGCCTACAGATGGTATTAAACATGCATTGAAATGTTCGGCTTAATTCAGATTTAGTATGGTACTATTTTCTAATAGATGTATCAATAACATCACACGGCATTGGACTCTTCGACAGACGGTGAAACAAAAGACCAGCGAAATTTATATGCATAGGCCTACACAAAATTTAATGACCAGCGTGGGTAGCTCGATTAAGGTCCAAATGACAAGCCCAAGATGACCCAGCTGGGCTATGATTGTGTCACGCCGGGAGACGCCGCACGTGCCACGCCGATGCCATGTCCGCAACGCCACGCGCTGTCACGGCTCTCCGTCGGAGCGGATGACCACCTGTCCCCCGAAGCCAACTTCGGCCATTTCCGTAAACGGAAATCGATCGAAAAATGAACATCTGTTTTGCGGACGATTTTCTCATGGTCATTCGCCCCATACTATGTTACTATCAAGTAAATCACGGACTCACTCGTGCGAGAAGGCGCAACATTCTTGACACTATGCATAGAATTGTTGAAATCAAGCTGGGTATTGTCTTTATATGGTATTCGAAAAATAGCTGCGTAAAGTTGTTGGAGAACCTGTTTGAAAGGCGATTACAAGGGCAAATTACACCGAAAATTTGACCCGCGTTTAGACGGAAGTCTAGTATTTGATGAACTGCACCTGACAAGAGAACACACGTGCAACACGACATTGTGTCGAGTGAGATTATTCGTGATAATAAAAACAGCGGGACAACGTGAGAAACCGTTGCACGATGTCCACTAACAATGCCCAACGGCCATCCATCAGTGTCACTGACCAATTGACCAAGTATCATGTCAACAAGACTTGACCATATGCTCATCCCGACGAATAGACCTCATAGAAGGCTCACAGGGGAATTCCTGACCCAAAGAACAGAACGTGACATGCGTGCATCTGTCACGCGCGCGTGACGTCACAAGAGCGAGTGAGAGAGCGCCAGACATGCTCGTTAAAAGTAATGGGGCGGCCGGATTTGGCAAATTAATATAATCATTCTATATTGACTGACCATTATGCATCGCGAGATGATATCCAACGTCAGTTAACGAGAGTCGGGTCCAGGTATATTAATCAACATTGGTAGCATTTTTACCTGACAGGTGTCATTCACGTTGGTGAATAACGTGGACAGTTTGCTCCCAACTTGTCAGCAGGTAGACGCGACGAACGAATAAGAAGTCTTTAAAAAAAAAACCCACTTCTATTGGACTTTTTTTGGGTCATTTACTGTCATTTAATGACAACACGAACAAGACTCGTGAAGATTAAATCACAGGACGCAACGACTATTGCATATTAAAGATCCTATTCCAATCGGATCATTAACTAACGCTTTAGTGTGTCCAGTGTGTGCATCGTTATATTTTACGTCTACCATTAGGTCGGTATAGAAGATGAAGGAACCTTTAAGGCCAATATTACGGTTAATCGTCAAATAAATCGTACATTCCATAGCATCTGTTTACTACGTTAATCCGGAGAGGTGATTACATCTGCGTCTTGGTCTGCGAGACAACATATTTTTGATTCAAAGACATGAAAAGAAACGCCCGCTGGAAGCATATGTGATAATCACGGATGACAATCCGTGAACAAAAGTGTTTTGGCGACATCTGGTGGGGGAAAGAATGTCTTAACCAGGCTGGCTACTCCTTTCCCACGATCGGGGCTCCTTGCCTTGAAGACGTTCATCGGTGTGACACTACTAGCTCGCTTCACGAATTCAGCTCTTACAGCACAGGCCATGTCAGCCGCGTGCGTGCGAGTGAGCGTGTGTGCTGTAGGTGATGTGTGGGTGGCGGGCACAGACTCGCTCGAGTACCCCGGATGCGACAGATGGCCCCTTACGTTCCATTACAGCGTCGCTTAGCCCATCCGACTCTGTCTGTGGGAAGTTCGGGTTTGCGCTAATCGAGGGAAGGACAGCCATAAAAAAATTAAAAAAGGACGTGCTTAAGAATTTGCAGTCAGGGTTGTAAACTTAGTCTAGTGCATTATCCTCCGTTACAATTATCAGGTGATTTAGAGGTGACGGGTTTCTGAAGGAGATTCGAAAGGGCAATTCATCCAAGATTTACAACGGGGAAGTTGCCATCAAAAGCGAGGCAATATGCCAAATCCAGTCTTGATGTACGTTACGTACTAGTATATGCATGCGAATAACTATCGTGACAGTTTCTTTGAAAGGTCTGGACTAAAGTTATGTTCCTGGGAACTTGTGGTTAAGAGGGTTTCAACGATCGTGGTTTCACACATGTTTATGAAGAGTGTTTCAACGGTCAGACATGTACAGCTAATCGCACGTGTCCCGTTCTCTCTCAACAGAGCACACTAGTGTCACTGCATATATACAAGTACTCCGGAAACCTAACTTGGGAGGATGAAGAGTTACCGCCCGTAGATAGAGCATGCGTCTGGGAAGCGTCAGCGATCATAATGGTCAACTCAAAAGTTTTGTTCACACAAATCCCATTATACAATTTGAGCTTGAAATCGTACTCAAAACGTTTCGTAATCCCGAGGCCAGTGGTGCATTCAGGCTGCTCTACCTATCTCTACATAGTACTATGTAGCGTTACGGAAGCCGTTCAGCCAGCATATGTAGTACTATGTAGTACTATTTTTCACTATGGGTGTTTTGTAGGAAAATATAGAAAAACCCAACGCATGGAGGGAATGGACTGGACGCATGCGCAAACCGATTTCCTGCTATTTCCCTACTAACCCTTCAGCCAACCACTACTTTGTAGAAAGGTAGCGTAGTGTAGTGTAGTACAAGTAGTGCAGCCTGAACACAGCTCAGGTATTACCCATCATGCTCGTCAAGACGATGCTCATCACTTTGAAGTCGTCTGCCTAACATTCTGAAGGGCAAACTGTTCGAGTTAGTCTGCCTGCTGTCACTCCTGCATGCCAGCTAATTGCAGGGGTGGGTATCCGTTTCAGTTATTTAATAACGTGAGGCAGCCATCCACAGGTGTACTTTCCTACACTTTATTGTCTTACACGCCATTACGTCTGCTCCTAACATCAAGGGCAACATGTTGACAGAGAGGACCCCGTTCATTATCTATTCAGAATGTCACACGAGCAGTAAAGGCTCTAGAACAACTACGGCCGACCAACCTTACATGCCATTCTCCTGTTCTTGACCCTTGACCTTCGTGTCGATCACTACGCATGGCTATTGTGCAACCGGGGAGACGACCATCAATTTTGACGCATCCGATACCCACTAATTTACATACGGGGAATTAACCTTGAATAAACAACGAGGTGCAATATACAATAAGATATCTGTCCCAGTACAAGCTTTTGAAGTAAACAATCGTAGTCAAAGCCACTTGATGGAGATATTAGCTACGACAGTGAGTCGTCAGCCATGACTCGGAGTGAACACAGGCGATGCACGAGGGCATAACTAAAGTCTCCTTGCAGATCAATATCACTACTTACCATGCTTTTCCCTAAATCTCTCGATGAGCGTTTCGTGAAGTTCTTCGATATAGCGAATAGCTTCTTCGATAACCTCAACCTGAAACATTAATAGTGTAAATGAAGAACCTTGCGTGAATTCAAATTATAATTAACTACCAGTGGTTAAAAGTAACATTTTAAAACACTAGTGTCCTGATAACGACAAAATACCAAATAGCTTGGGATAGACGTTCACCGCAGAATTACTGCATCGGTTATCTAGAATACGTTTGAATTTGGAATAATAGCACTACAGAGTGTATTTTGTTGAACGTACCTTGGAAGCCTTCTTCTTGTCGGCGACTGCTGGCACCAATGCCCTGAGTTTGGAGTACTCCCGGTCTCTGATACGCCTGATGTGGACCTTCAGGGTCCTTCTGGCTGCTATCTGCGACTGTGAGCACGTACCAGGCGCTGCCACACGAACCATCTGGAAACAAGAACGTATAGGTTGACTACCCTGCTTCTTGAAGAGTGAATGTCTCCGAATATACCACGCTTGGTTTACTTCCTTTTGGCACATGTCTTCAGGGAGCAAACGGCTACTACCATGTTGGAGCCTTCAAAGGGGATGGGCGGGGTATAACAGCATTTAACTGCGACAGTTGCTCGATACGATGTCTTCAGAGGGCAAACGAAATCGCGTTAATACCGGGTGTTGTACTATTAGGCTCACTTCTCGCCACAGTGTAGCACAAAAGTCATGTCATACCCATTATCACAACTAATACCAGAAAGTTAAAGACACCGATGGAACAGTTCAGAATGCAACACGGGGTCACAAACTCAACTTTATGTAAGCCTACTAGTAGAAACAATATCAAGACACCGCGAATAATGACGTCATTTCATTTGGCCAGAAGGACACCCACCCGACCTGTCGTACGATTGCCATACTGTGAGGCACTATTGGCGCCATACACGTAACAGTTGTCAAAACAGGACATCATGAAGATTGTTTGACGCCAATTTTATCACTAGCTTATTATCATTGACTTTTCAATGAGGATCCTTTATAATGAGTCAAGAAAAGAGGATGTCCTTCTTCAAATTCAATTAGGGATTTGTGGATGAAGAACATTGCAACTTTAAATATAACTTGAATGATATGCACGCACTACCCAATTCGAAATACCACAGATCAAACATCCAATATGATCATTAATCATATCATGATTCCCGCGTTAAATGGATGGCGACGGGTTGTTAACATATATTTGACACGAGATGCCATCATTATCCCAAACTACGGTTAGCCAAACACGCCAGGTATGCAAGAGAGACAAATCTACACCTGTAACGAGAGCTCAAAACGAAATGGGAGGGGGGGGGGGATTATTAAGTCAGTATGAAAGAGATTATCCGTTCCTTAATGGGGGCAGTTAACTGTGGTTGGCGTTTTAAGACGGCGGAACGCTAGAGCTTTGGCACATGAGTCGACGTTTGCGGAATATACAGGAAGTTAACGGTGCGGAGACCTATTGTGATATACCGTCAATTAAAGCGACACTGTCGTCTAGCTTACAGCAAGGGGGTGGGGGGGTGGGGGGGCATAGTAGATTTTCCAGCGACTGACGATCGTTAATCGTCGACTGGCGAGGGGGTATATCAAAGCTCGCGAATCCCCTAAGGGAGTACATTTATTTTGACCCGGTCACAAAGCCGATCAAATCTAACGCGAACCTCCACCCCCCCCCCCCCTATCCCCCCCCCCACCCCACCCACCCCCCCCCCCCCCCCCCCCCCCTATCCCTCGGGGGATCCGGTAGAAAACTGGTACACATACACACCGACATCCGAGATAAGCGGTACGGCACTGCCACCTCCCAGCGGCCAGTGTTAGCACGCCGAACCATAGGACCTCACGTGACCTCCAGCGACAAGGTAACACGACAATAAGCATGGTACAAGCTCCTCTTTAATGAGATTCAAGTTTAGATAGTGGATGCCCTCCCCCCCTTTTCTACTCGTCAATACGGGTAGACAGAACGAGGACGTATCACACCGATTCATATTTACTTGCACGACGACCGGGTCGATAATAAAGTCTAAAGTCTACCGATACGCACCCCCCCCCCCCCACACACACACACACACGACTGCTTGGAGTGAGAATTCGCGAGGTGGAGACTGAGGTAAGAAGCCAC
>JAUTBT010084831.1:0-12033 GCA_032361225.1 Lepetodrilus schrolli | reverse complement strand
AGGTGACACCACACATTTTTCAGCCTGTGATTCAGTGTGGGGCAGGAACGAATCCTAGATACGATCAGGTTCTCGGTTACCCATCCACGTACCAGCCGAGCTAGAACGTGCTTCACTTTAACCTGTGTAGTTGTGTGTGCAAATGTTGGCTGTACTCACGGAGTTGGGCATGTTAGACACGGGTACAAGGACGGTCAGACAATTCACCATGTTCTTCATGTGTGAGGGTTTGTATAGGAGTGGCCCCACGATCTCGCTGAACATCTGGAATGAAAAGGTCGGTTTATAAATGCAATAACGTGTCAAGACACGTGATCATACTGGTTTTATACAGACATATATGTCGATAGTTTGAGCAATTCTATGTCTATCAAACAATTCTTTGTTTTTACTCCAGGCCAAGCGTCAACCACATTGAACGTAGGCCTGTTGACCCGAATTACAGCCCAACATGGTGGGCCATTGGGTCCACCTACCACGCCAGCTTTGGCCAGATGGTCGGTCTCGTCGATCTCATTGCCTGCCGGATTGATCTGGTCGGGGAAGTAGAAGTCGCGGTAGAACGTCTCCAAGAACGGCATCACGCTCTCCAGGATATACAGCACTGTCCCGTACGCCGACGACTCGAAGAACTGCGTCTGGGCCGTGCCGCTGAAAGTACACGAGGAGATGGTGTCACGTGTCGTGTCGTGTCGTGTCGTGTCGTGTGTTGCCTCAGCTCCAGCAGGAAGTAGACGCACCACCACAGACATACGCACCTCTTCTCTGGGGCTGTTTTCAGATAGATGGCGATCTTGTCCGGATCCTCCTTGATACTGTCCGTCAGTCTGTTGATCTCAATGGACAGTGAAGACAGATAGTCCCACATCTCGCTGCAGACACATATGGAACAGAACAAGGATTAGAACAAGTACAAATGTATCACACTTCATAGATAGTATGAGAAACTTAGCATATCGTCTTCATGAAAAAATATAATATTTTATCAGTGTTTTGCCAGTAAATTGTCACATGTAAGCCCATGCATTATGAAGTTTGCTAATGTTCGTAAAACTTAATCAAACAGATGATTGTGAGTTATCTGTTTAACATTTGTTATTTACTGATCCTCACATGAGGGTCCTAGTACCGTATTATCAGCAGACAATTCATAGAGGAAACTAACAATGATGACAAGGGAAATGCATTCTACAATAATGTCGTTTCGTGAAATGAATACTTTCGATGGCCAGTTCCAACGAACGGCTGAGAAGATGAGAACGGTGCATTTCATGAACGGCACGGACGTACTAGGCCTCTGACTATGAGCACGTCTAGACATTGCCGGGCTAAGATCGTCTACGTATGTTGCAGTGGTAGGAGGAACACGTGACCTATACATGGACTGGTTCTGTCATGCCGGTATTAACGACGTAGCTCTATGTACAACACAGCGTGGAGGACTGGTCTCGGTCTCTAGAGGATATGTATGTATACCTGGAAACTACCTCCACAGAGTGAACGCTTCCCGAGTTCTTGCGATCTACATGCAAATTACAATCAATGTCTACATGCACAATCTCATGCATGAACACACATACATGTATTACCAGTGGAAGAAGTCGTGAGCGGGCCGTGACTTCTGAGAACTGTTAGTAGATGTTAGAAGATGTTAGAAGATGTTAGTAGATGTTAGATGTGTGCAAGAGATGATGAAGAAGAGGGAACACGTTGAGGACCATAAATATCACGTCCAGCCAATGATTGGATTAGTACAGTAACTGTCAGTAATTTTAGAGCACGTGACACACACCAGAAAATGTATACACTGATCGGGTAACATAGTGGATGCATAGAGGTAACATGGCGAACAGAAAGTGGGAACATTTATCTGGACTGGTAACAAACCTGTGTCCATCAAACCAATCACTTCAGAAAACCTATCTCAGTTTTACAGAATATACGAAGCATTGTGAAGTATGTATATACTTTAAACGATGTACATACTATATACTAACTAGCAAGTGCATATTTGATATTATTTAGCAAACTGTGTACATTAAACTAATGTCAGAATATATGCTTGTATCGTACATCCGATTGTAAGCCTGGGTATAATAAATGTGTATATACTGACTTCACACGGCTATTGGGGTTGGTGGGGAACACTCAAACAATATTTGGTGAATATGTTTTGTGGAAACTGGATAGTACGTAGAAAGGAACACATCAGAATCAAGGAGCACATCTGCAGCATTCCTTCCACCCGAATATACAGCATGGAATTACCTGCGAACACTGCTACAGATCTACACTGATTCAGATAAGCTGACAGTGAGCTACAATCATTGGAATGTAATAATCTCACATAGATTTAAGCTTAACCCTCTCCCTGCTGGATTAGGCACAGGTACAGCCCTTTGGTGCATCTCTGGTTGCCTTCAGCATGGAGAGGGTTAAAGACAAGATCATGTTTACTGTTTTACACAGCTATTCATCAAGACTCTCACCTTATACAGTGTTCACTAAATACTAGTACAACGTAATTGTAATACATACACATACTGACATTAGGGTGGTAGCCAGTCTCAGATGAACACGATGTACTGGTACAACACTCAATGCTTCTCAGATTGGAGACAGGGCATGGGAATAGACGGCGGCATACGTGATAGCATTCAGGGGGTCAAGGTCGAAATTCAGGGTCACATGATCAGGTCAGGGTCACATCAAAGGTTCAGAGGTCAGGGGGTCAAGGTCTGTCCTTACCCAAAGTGGTCTACAAGTAGGTGAGGATTCCTCTCTCTCGGACGAGGCGCTACAGAGGTTGTGTTTCGATTAGGGGTCCTTTGAGGTTAAAGGGTAAAGGACTATCGAAGCATGTGATATGGCAACCGAATATCCGACAGAGGAATTTACACAGAAGCATTTACTACCAGAATAAACATGTCAAATAATGTACATGTATAACTTCAATAGGTAAATACCACAAACAAATCATCAACATTAAATTTAGTACGTTAGAGCCTGTAGACTCCAGATTAATCATAATAATTATTTAATATTTAAATTCACTTAAAATACTTGTAAATCATATAAGTGATAAATGAAGAGTGCAATGCATATGCTTTACTCACAATAATGTCATAGAGACTGACTTCCATCAGTCAGTTTACGAACATACAAACCTCGCGAACAACAATTCAATGACAATGAGAACAAATAGTATGAATATGTTTCTAAGTGAACTTGATCCTACATGAGTTGCGTCACGGCTCAGAAACGCATCTGATGCGTCATTGTTCAGACAGTCACGCACTATTGGCACTAATCGCATAGCATAGCAATAATAATGACACTAATTGTACACTAATGTAATTACATGGAAATTAGAATGAAAGCATCTGTGTGGCAGTGTTACTACTGCTAGTAGCACGTGAATGCACGGCGCACGCACCTATCATGCGGGATCTCACTGTTGCCCATGTCCACGGATGACCCGTTGCTCTTCATGTACACGTGGTGCAGACAACGCAGGAACGGCTTCTTTTGGACGTTGTCCACGTTGGGGTTATTGAGGACCCAGAGAAGGTCTTCCATCGGCAGGATGGTCTGACAGAGAGACTCGATGAACATGTTCTCACCCTGCGGACACAGTCCAACACATAAAACCAGTGAAGCTACGACTGTCATATTGGTTCTATACTAGATGATTGACAACCAACAGGTATGAATGACTGTTCTCAAACTACCACATAATAGAAAAAAATCAGAATATTCTCAAATTTACCTCAGCGCATGCAGCAAGCAGATCCAATAGACTGAGGTAATATCGCAGTTTTGATATTCGATCTGGATCTGTCAAAATCCTCTCTCTGAAAACATAAAATATAAATCAGATATAAATTGTAGACAATGAATGATATTGTAGACAATGAATGTTATTGTAGACAATGAATGATATTGTAGACAATGAATGATATTGTAGACACTGAATGATTGTAGACAATGAATGATATTGTAGACACTGAATGATTGTAGTCAATGAATGATATTGTGTACATGAAGTTATATGCACGTAGTAGAACTGGCTGCTTTTCCTACCTGTCCTCTCTGGTCTGGTCCAGGACATACGCCACCTTCTTGTAGTTCTGCATAATGTACTTCATCACGTAGGCCTGATTCCTCTTCAAGGTCAGCCCTGTTCCCACGACCTTCACGATCATCTGTAGCAGATCCAGAAACTCTGGCGCTTTCTCCTGGAGTTCTGCGGCTCTGTTACAGATCTTTTGGATCTGCCTCGGGCTGATCATCAGACATGTGTTCTGGTTGCCATAGAACACCTGGTTTTAAACAGGAAGCATTACAATGAGAGTTGCCTATTTAAAGTGGAACATTAACAAAAATTGGCCGGCATTTTATTTCGTTGTTTCTGACACAATGACATAGAGGATGGACACAAGAAATGCCAGACCAGAGACTCACAGATAAATTGTTCCTGGATTGTTGCAATGTCCAATGGAGACCTCGAGACCCATAGGACGGTCTGCGGTCTGAGCTCACCTCTCTGAGGGCCACGGCCAGGTCAGACTCGACCACTCGGACCTCCAACAGGACGTCCAGTCTCTCGAAGATGTGGTGTTGGACGCGGCCATTTTCCTTGGCCAGGAGCTTCAGCAGGTACAGCGTCTTCCGGAAGATGTCGCGCATTCCGGCGTACTGCTCCTATAAGGGAGACAACCAGACCGTGGTAGCAGGACGTCGCACGGTCCACACAGTAAAGAGCAACATTATCTCCGTCCGTAGACACTGAGGTCTGCACACGCATGCTGGGCCCAGAGAGTGACTTATCAGGACAACATGGCAAATAAGGACATTTAGCAGTTTGAATGTCCTACCCAAGGTGAAACATAGGCCATGAATCATATACTTACCAACAACTTGACGTCGATGTCTTGTACCAGAATGTCGAACAAGATGTTCAGTATTCCTAAATTAATACATATATATATTAATGTTGGCAGTCATAGAGTGTTAATGTTGGCAATCATAGTGTTAATGCTGGCAATTATAGAGTGTTAATGTTGGAAGTCATAGAGTGTTAATGTTGGCAGTCATAGACTGTTAACATTGGCAATCATAGAGTGCTAATGTTGGCAATCATAGAGCGTTAATGTTGGCAATCATAGACTGTGATTGTTAGCAATCATAGAGTGTTAATGTTGGAAGTCATAGTGTTAATGTTAGCAGTCATAGAGTGTTAACATTTGCAATCATAGAGTGCTAATGTTGGCAATCATAGAGCGTTAATGTTGCCAATCATAGACTGTGATTGTTAGCAATCATAGAGTGTTAATGTTGGCAGTCATATAGTGTTAATGTTGGCAGACATAGAGTGTTAATGTTGGCAGACATAGAGTGTTAATGTTGGCAGTCATAGTGTTAATGTTGGCAGTCATAAAGTGTTAATGTTAGCAATCATAGTGTTAATGCTGGCAATTATAGAGTGTTAATGTTGGCAATCATAGAGTATTAATATTAGCAATGATAGGGTGTTAATGTTGGCAGTCATAGAGTGTTAATGTTGGCAGTCATAGAGTGTTAATGTTAGCAATCATAGTGTTAATGCTGGCAATTATAGAGTGTTAATGTTGGCAATCATAGAGTGTTAATATTAGCAATGATAGAGTGTTAATGTTGGCAGTCATAGAGTGTTAATGTTGGCAGTCATAGAGTGTTAATGTTGGCAATCATAGAGTGTTAATGTTAGCAATGATAGAGTATTAATGTTGGCAGTCATAGAGTTTTAATGTTGGCAGTCATAGAGTGTTAATGTTGCCACATTGACACCTACCATTGCTGATTAGGATATTCTGGTTCATAGGATGTGGTTCATCGGGAGTCATGGGCAGGTGGCAGAACCTGAGAGGACGACATCAAGATATGTATTTATACGCAGCTCTTCCAAGATAAGTGCTATAGTTTACCATTAATAAGGGTGTGCATATAGAAACAATAGTCTATCTACAGATATGTGAAATCATAGTTAACTCGCTTGAAATCATAGTTAACTAGCCTGAAATCGCAATTAACTCGCCTGAAATCATAGTTAACAAGCCTGAAATCGCAATTAACTCGCCTGAAATCATAGTTAACTAGCCTGGGCCCTCCTGTACGAAACGTCGTAACTCTAAAGTAGCCTTATCTTCAGCCTGTCGCAGGTTACGGTTATATTCGAGTTACGTCGTATCGTACAGGAGGCCCTGCTGTGCAGTATTTCCACGAATCTGGTTTACACTATACGTCCACGTTGCAACAATACAAAATACAGAATAATCCCTGGAAAACCAGAATAAACCCGGGTAGTCTGTTGGTGGCGTGCTGAAGGGCACCAGGATGACAGAGGACAGTGAGGTGTCAGACTGACGTCGAACACTTGCTACTCACTCGGCCAGGTCGTCTAGGATGTCGCTCATCAGTTTGACCTGCTGAGTGTCCAGCTTGGCACGTGACAGACGTCTCAGTATGGGCATATTCTTCAACACCTCCCTGTGCACGCGCGCTGAGTCCTGTGTCAGCAACACCTACACCGTGCACGACAACAACACGACAATGAAGTCATATATCAACACATATCAAAGTCATATATCAACATTGCAGCTAGGCTGGTACACCGGGCATTGCTTCTTTCAACGAGTTCCATGTTGATATTCTAGTATTCGAATATATACACATTCAGGTTTATACGTTGTTGTTCGGAAGACATGATATATTACAGTTTCTATGAATGTCATATTTGACGACTATGGGGTAAGTTGTAATTGTCTTACCTGGGCTTTTGCAGATAACTTGAACATGTTGGTTTTGGACGAGTACACTTTGTTGAGGATGTTGAGAGACTTGGTGATGATTTTGTTGTATTTGTACTGCGCCAGGTCCTGCAAGGGAAACAACCGAGATGAATTAATTCTGACGTCAACGTGACGTTACCTGCATGTATTGAACAAATATGTATAATTGTACGCTGATGACACGTGCTTACTGAAGTACTAGACATCTGAAGGTATTCACCGCTGTAACTATAGTAATTGTATATAATTTTTAAATACTCTTGCTGTATTACGAGGTACTCTATTCCTACCTAAGCATAGCCTTATATAGTTTAGTTTACTTGGGTCCAGTTACACAACACTCTTGTAGCGCTACAATAGTTCTAAGTCCAATTGTATAGCCTTCTACAATTGGAATTGGGTTGCATGAAGCTCTTGTAGGATATCTGAATAAGACAACGCTACAACTATTGCAACGGCAGTTGTAAGTTCCTACACCAATGCTAGCCTACAAGAGCTTCGTGTAACGGGACCCAGAATTGTTATGAATAAGAAATTCTAAGCTCGAATAGAAGCATACCATTTCTGCACTATGAGTTTGGGTTACTTGAAATTATAGGATAGTCTGTGTGTATACATATAGTATATACGAGTACCAACAACGTGCGCATCTACAATAACACGTGGACAGGCCTGTCAGTCTGGCGTCAGTTTTATTTCATACGTCACACCATGAATTCTCCAGAAGGTATGTCCTAATATTGTTGCCGGTGAACAAAAGACATGAGACTATTCCATAAAAATATATCTTCAATATTTTCTCAGTAAACATTTTTAGTTGCGGTATTCCATGTTCAAATGATGTTCCAGTAGGCTCGTGATATCAATTGTCACATTTCAGCGAGCGCGGAAATCAATGACACGTCGATTACACGATGGCATTCCTCTCGCGATTGTCCGAAATCATTTTTAAAATGCAGAACTTCTAAGAGATGACTCTCTGTGAATCTCCAATCATCGTTCACGTTTTCTGAACATAAAAAAGGCGGATAATCATTGCCAGTTCATCAAAGCTTCCTCGGACATTCCATTAACGTTCAATTCCAGCAGAGCCGAGACACGTGACGATTCCAGTCCACAGTAATTTGACTGGGAGGTTATTAGAACTGCCATCACTCAGAAACATCCACGAATCATACCCGTATGTATGCGCTATAGAAGGGGAGATGATTCAATATTACAGGACCCTGAGAAATTCACGTTTAACGACACAATAAATGTAGTCAGATATTTGTTAAGTTGGCGGCGATGCCGCTAGCGGTTTTACTATTCTGGGGAAATACAGCAGAGGTTTTCAATAGAAAGTAAACATTGGTTTGCACGAGTATCTGAGCGAGTCCAGTTTCTGTGAGATGTTGCTCTGTAACGCACATTATATCGACCATTACAATTCTGTAGCCTTTTGTCAATCAGTGGTGAGAGAATAATTCGAGATTTTACGTCGTTTTTCAATGAGATTATCGAATGAGAATCTCTCAGAGTTATCCAAGCAGTGAACATGATCAAACATCAGGCTGTATGTATTTATCCTCAACTTTATTGGATTAGTTGTATGTTTTATAATACAATTCGTTATCCCTCTTTCATGCAGAAACGCCATGGTTGTGTTGTGCATACATCATGGATCATGCCGTCGTTGTCGCAGTTGACGTTAGAGTTATAATCACGTGACCCTAGGTTTGAATGACGTGTTAAGTACCAGGTAAGATAGTATGGTTAATCCGTTCTGGTCTATTCGCTTCTTTGCTACAAGTTATGTGCGTTTCATGTATTTGTATACTTGAAATCATGGCTCGCAATTTTCCAGCCGGACTTTATTTTCCCCAAAATCCATATAAAGTCCGATATTGAAAGCTTGAAACATTATACGGCATATAAAGCACGGCTGATGGCATATAAAGCCCAGTGAAGGTGGAAGAATTTGGAACTAATTTCAATTAAGATATTATATTCGCAGTAGATTTACAGTAGTTCTTAAAAGTAGTCCCGGAGTTCTTAAAAGTAGTGCGGGCTTGTAGCATCTACAGTTCACTATGTACTACAGTACCGTTCGTCACTTTATGGAAGATGGTTTCCGATGCGCGTTCAAGAGTTGATGTTAGACATGCACTGGTACTACTCTCCGCCAAGACATATCGATGCTTTCCTCGGTTAGTTTCGCTCAGTGCTCATATTATAGAATATTTTAATAAACCTGAGGCGATATTGAGTTTGGCTTTCTACTACAACTGGAATTCAATAAGTTATAAATCCCCTGTATCAATAATATTTGCTGTAATAACAAGTTATAGGGCGTGATGTCTTACACCACACGGAATCCATTTACACTGTCTGGTGACCATGACAACCTCTACTTGCGTCTGTTATAGTTAGATATACGTATAGTTGTATTGGAGTTAGATGTACATGTAGATGTATTGGTGTTAGATGTACATATAGATGTACTGGAGATCGATATACATGTAGGTGTACTGGTAAGTATTGCACATTCTGGTAGCTATGGCAACTTTCTTAAAGTTACTTTATTCCGGTACCAATGATAACCTAGTTATCACTCGTCTACAGTAAGTTCTAGTTTGACCTGTGAGGTCAACTGTTAGACTAGATGACCTTTGGCACGTACCATGAGTACTTTGGTCAACAGTTCAACGTCAAAGATGGCGGACAGGTTAAACATGTCCCGCATCTCCTTGTTGGCTTTCTTCTGATGATTCAGACCTTTCCTGTAGCAATAGACGTATTCAGGCTAGTAACGTACATTACATATATATAGACGTATTCAGGCTAGTAACGTACATTACATATGCATAGACGTATTCAGGCTAGTAACGTACATTACATATACATAGACGTATTCAGGCTAGTAACGTACATTACATATACATGGTCAGACATACACAACATAGCACGTAGTGACGTTCGTAGCCGACAATACAACACCTCCACAAGGGAGTTGAACATTCAGAAAGGAGTTCTTGAATTGCTATCAGTCTGATTGATCACTCTCAAGGCAAATTAAGGTTCTGGTGACCTCTGAACTCACTTCTTGGTGTCGTGAGGATTGTAGTTGTCATACAGGATTGGAATCAGGATTGTCTGTCCACTCTTCCTGGCGGCGGCGCATTGTTCGGCGATCTTGAACTTCCCCATGAAACTCTGCAGACAATTGAATACATAACCATAACAATAGCAGACAATAAAATGCAAAGCAGATAGACAGAAAGTCCTGGAGAAGGTGAAGTTCATCATCTTAATATTTCCCCTGAAAGCCAGGTGCAGCCACTTCTCTAAGTATCATGTATTCTATTACAGCAGTACCTGGAGTCTGGAGTTTCTTTGATACGTCAACAGAAGATCCAATACCTCCAACACCCTGATCAGAAAAAGAGCAAGTGTTAATACAACAAGTGTCTTAGCCTAGCGTGCAATGCTATTTCTCTAATATGCAGTCGACATTTTGGAAAGATTAACGCTTAAAACGTTGTCAGATAATCGACAACGAAGTTACATTATTAATATATGATAGCAACACTAACTGCAGTCTGAATATGAGTGCACATTCATATACACTCAATAAATGTTAATATTTTACTATTAATCATCAGGATTAATGCGAGGATTGTCTGTCACTGATGTTGTTCTAGAAGACGGCGAGTTTCTCACTGGAACTTGGCGTCTACAATGGCGGCTGTCTCGGGATGTGTGTCGTATCTGTCACTCATCTGATACTGTGTAACCTGCTTCATCGCCTCCTTGGAGTAACCTGTGGACAGAGACAAGTAACCTATGGACAGAGACAAGTAACATGTGGACAGAGAATTAACGTGTGGACAGAGAAGTAACCTGTGGACAGAGACAAACACAGAGACAAGTAACCTGTAGACAGAGACAAGTAACCTGTGGACAGACAAATAACCTGTGGACAGAGACAGGTAACATATGGACAGAGACAAATAACCTGTGGACAGAGACAAGTAACCTGTGGACAGAGACAAGTAACACGTGGACAGAGCACTACATGGTGGGTTGACATTAGTGACATCAGACGTCCACTATATACTCTCGATACGTGAGATGCACAATTGTGGCACAATTTGGCACAATCTACGATATTTTAAACCATCAGATTTCTTTATGAGAAGAAATCCCAACACTTTACACTGAAAGTGGATATAATGGCCTAAGACCGAGGTCATCAGTCCTACCATTTTCCTTGTCCTTACTCAGAAAGTCATGATATATAGTATGTAGATATAGTACAGCGAGTGTCCTGTATCAAGAAGGTCCATTCATACCTTTCTCCTTGTCCTTGGGGAAGGGGAAGTCGTGTCTGCCGTCGAGGAGGTTAAGCAGGGGAGGTAAGAGCTGTAGGACATCCTCCGAGTCCATGTAATACCCGAACTTGACCAGGTGGTAGAGTAGCCGTAACACCTTTAACACAGCATCAGTCAATGTAAACACCTGAGTCAGTGGGAGCACAGGACACACAGTGGATGGTTAGGGTTAACCATAAACCTAATCTTAACCATAACTCTAAACCGAACGTGATGTTACAACAATACAAGGTCATCAATACTACTGACAATAGCTGTTCGCATTGTCATCATTCTTAGCAACACTCAACGCAACAATAAACATGAAATGTGTTATATTCGTCACCACTCCTCCAGTATTCCAAACACTGATTACAACTGCTATATAAAATATTGAAACTCTGAGATTTGAATGTTACTTTCCTGCTTTTCTGGGTTTTCTTGACAGAGTTTCTCAATCAACATGTTGTTCTCAAACAACCCGATTATATTGTTATCTTGACACCAACTACTTAACCCTATCTGTCGCCAGACTCACCTGTTCAATGAGCATGTTGTGGCCGATGTCTGATGCAATCATGCAGGTGTTTTCAAACAGAAACTCTGCGATCCAGTCCCTCAACACAGGAAATATGGCAACCAATTCCTTCACAACCTGAGGAACAAAGTACAAATTAAGTGGTTTGTCGTCTGTCGATGGATTTATTTATTTATTTATTTATCTAAATTGGGGTTTAGAGTCGCTTTCAATATTCTTTCACTTATATCGCGACTTGTCAGTTTAGGGCAGGAGGAAACCCGCAACATCCGTAACACTGAATGTTGCAGTAAACCTGCGAGCATCGGCTGGT
>JAUTBT010084830.1:5000-12034 GCA_032361225.1 Lepetodrilus schrolli | reverse complement strand
TTACAAACACACTTTTTTTATCTGTATCACTCTTAAAGAGAGTCTGCAATTAAAAAAATTAAGTTATATACTCTCTCTCTCTCTCTCTCTCCCTCCCTCCCTCCCTCTCTCTCTCTCTCTCTCTCTCTCTCTCTCTCTCTCTCTCTCTCTCTCTCTCTCTCCCCCCTCTCTCGACCAGAAGGTCATTAACACGGTAATCCTCATACTAGTAATCAATTCAACACGTCACAGATGACAACATGGAAATTGAAATTATCATTGGACACCACAGCCAAGGATACAATGATCAAACATTTATCTAAGTAGCGGCACAACACCAGCAAATACACGATTACTCTATAGCAACCAGATAACCTTCAAATAAACAAGAAAAACAGAAAACTAACCTTCAATGGCCAATTGTCCACCTATAGTTTACATGCTCTTATCCGTGAGAAAATAAAAGAAATGCAAACTAGAGTCTTGTTTTCTATCAATACTTTGAGGTCGTGACTCGGGGTTCGAGGCGGGCTATTGGAACGTTGTTTATTAATTCATAAATAATATAAAAGAACATTATATTCATTATTTGATTAATTTTTAGATATATTCATATACAAATTTAGCGTACATGAATACAGAACACTGCATTAAATTGTAATGCCTATTGCGCATGAAAGATAGACTAGTTGTGTTAAATCTATGTTATGTGTTCATATACGAATCTAAGATTTAAAGTTCGATATCGCCTTGCTACAGACCTGGGGCCTGTTGCACAGAACAGTTGTAGTTACAACTGATTGTAAGTCAAAATCTCGGAACCCGCGACAAGTATAACACTTTTATTGCTACAATACTTGAAAATATGGTTAGCTAAAACTATTTTAACGATAAAAGTGGTTCATGCAACTAGACTTACATTTGAAGCTGGTTCCGAACATTTGACTTGTAGCTACAAGTGCTCCGTGCAGGGTTCAGTTGCACGACGCTCTTGTAGGTTACAATAGTTGTAGGGACTTACAATTGCCGTTACAATAGTTGTAGCGCTGTCTTATTCACATAGTCTGCAAGAGCTACCTGCAACCCAATTCCAATTGTAGAAGACTCTACAATTGAACTTAAACTATTGTAGCGCTACAAGAGTGTCGTGCAACTACAATTGATTGTAAGTAAAATTTTAGTGACCCGCTACACGTGTAAGTCTGTTTGCACGAAAACTTTTTATCACTGCAATAGTTTTAGCTAACACTTAAGTATTGTAGCTATAAAGGTGGTTCATCCAATATTTGGACTTACACCTGTGGCAGGTCCCTAAGGTTTGACTTGTAAGCAATCAAAGTAGTTACAACTGTTCTGAACAAATGGGTCTGTCGCTCAAAAACTTGTAGCGTTACAATAAGTGTAAGTCCAGTAATGAGGTGGGGTTGTCCTTCTAATTTTTCTGCACTTGTCAATCTAAACAAGGTCTTGGTTTTGGAGGGCTTGTTTGTATCTGCGAGCCGTGAACGTGGCCTGGCCTGCTTCCCAAATGGACACTGACACAGTTTTATTTAATCAATTGTAAAATCCAGCATTCCCACAGACTCTATGGAGTCTCATCTTCTCATTCATCTCGGAAAAAACGCTTACGAAAATTACAGCTGCCAGCAAGCCACAATCCATCTAAGAGTGCACTATGTTTCTGACGTCACTTCCGTAGTTTGGTCATCCTCTTCCCACAGGGTAATTCGCTTGAAATTTCTCCGCTCCACGGTGACTATGGCGCCCCCTACTGTCGGTAGAGGGTGTAGTTTGGTCAACAAGGAAATTAATTAATTGTAGTCTGAGGTCATGTCCATAATGCATTTTGTTATGTTGAATAAAAGCCTCCTCTGTTTCTTTTAACTGTAGGCCTACTGCTAATCTAGTCCTGTAAGTCACTTGGTATTTTTAATATACTCAACAATATAAAGTAAGGACCAGCATATATTTCGTGGGGAAGGTTTCTACCAAATTTCAAAACTCGGCTTTAGGAATCTGGTAGCGTTCTTCTTCTAATGCTTCTGCATGTTCTTTAAGAGTACCTGAAGTCTGTAGATGTTTGGACATTCTTCGTTGTTAAACTAATATACAGCTAAATTCATACACGTGCATTTGTCCACAAAGGCTAATGACTCTTAATTAATTGTATTGAGTGAATAATATAATTATTCTTGATAATATATCCAGTTACTCCGACATTCTCATTAAAGAAAAAACTCGCACAGTATAATATTACCATGCATTTATCAATTATGACGATAACATCTGGAGGTAAACACATTACCTGGTCATATTCTGTCCTAACGCCTACGGCTCAATTCGCATATTACTGGCCCTCACGGAATCTGGGCTACCATTGCCCTCTGGGCAATGAGTTGGCAATTGCCTCACGTACTGACAATGGGCCATTTATGGATATATTACGGAGGATTAAACTGGTGCGCGCCCTGCTCTGCCAACCTATATCATAGAAGATGATATACACAGATACGTATAAGTAAGTATACGTTACATCTTATGTGATTCATATTTGACGCTCCTCTTTAACGTACAACAATGCTGCGTGACCACAAGGGGCAAGGAATGATGAAGTGATAATAGAGTTATATAATAATACTATTTTCTTGATACAATTCTGTAATGTATGTGTCCGAAGATGAAATCCTGCCTGTTATTGTTCAGGATCCTGTTCCACAGAATGATCGTAGAGCTACGAGAGTAGTAAGTCCTATGTTAACGTATACGTAGAAGTTACGACTCTCGTAGCGCCGCGATGGCTCTGTGGAACTAAGGGACCATAGAGCTCTCGCATCTCTCTCACTGATTGCTATGACAGCGATGTCTCTTAGACTTGATGGATACGATAGTGTCGTGACACGATACCCTGGGTCCATTGGTAGCGCTACGAGAGACGAAATTTCAAATACACGTATAGAGAATTAACGACCATCGTAGCTCTACGGTCGTTTTGTGGACTGTGACATGTTCCCTGTTTCACAATTTATGGACACATCCATCATAGTGACCAACAATGACCAACATACTTAGTTGAAAAGTAATAATACTTTTATTGCATAATTATTTCAAAATAGAAATAAATAAATTTTGAAATACGGTTGCCTAAGCCATACCTCCATACAATCCTGCATTATTTAATACTAATAATCAATAACCAATAATGACGGATGACGTCATTGTTGGTCACATGACTACAAATCAATCACATTTAATTAGAATGAAATATTTTAATTATACGTCGTAAAACATACTTAACAACGAATCTGGTACAGCTTATTTATAATGAATGTTGGCCTTTTGGAAACCTTATCGTGCGGCTGCATAAAATGTATGTGCTGCTTTCATGGGTTAGAACGTTTTACAAGTTATTACATTCTACATCCTAGATAATAGTATGAAGTATATAACATATGGGTATTTTGTATGTATACAATAATAGCTTAATGTTAATTTCACGCAATACCGGACATTTACCCTTTTACTAACAACTCGGAAAGTGCAATTGTAGTTATCCAATCATATGCTATTGCATAATTGGGAAAACCATCACTTTTCGGTTACGTTCATTTTCCGAAAATCTATTAATTATTAACTTCCTGTTTTGTACATGTCGGTCTAAGAGCAGTGCTATTGTTCTATGTTTCTGTAATTGTCCCACGGAAAGAAACCCAGGCACCCTTTCACGAAGGTCTTGTATCTACCGAGACCATAGCACTCTCGTAGCGATCAGTGAGATAGATAGATACGAGAGTATGGTGCTATTATTGACACATACCGTATTAGTGATTACAAGAGCTTCATGAAAGGGTGGGCATTATTGACATTAATGACCCATTTTCCTTTGTTAGCTTCAAAGTACAAAGTTCATGCATGCGAATGATTGCATATGCTATTTAAAGGCCCACGTCGTTATTATATGTCACAATTATTGTATTTCCAGTGTATGGCAGCCTTGTGGACAATGCAATACACAATTCACTGTATTCTTATATGATGATGCTTGCATATATAGTGTGCATGTTTATGATATTTAAAGGACTATGTCACTATGTTGTATTCATTGACGGGAACTTCCATTGTGTCAAATTCATGTAGACAATGATGAGCGCATATAGCTTATTTAAAGGCCTACGTCAATATGCTATTCCCTGATCAGAATATGGCGTCGTATGTTATAATAATTTCAGGCTTTCGTACATGTACGCAACGGCGTAAATCTAAGTTGAAACTTTAATCAAAATAAATTACGTCCTAGGCCCTGCCCGTACATAATTCGTGGAACTTTAAAGGCATACACTGATGTATTTAATTTATCATTTATTATTCGTTCGTTTGAATAATAATATATGTATTATTAAAATAATAAATTTATATATTGGTTGCCTGCGACATTCATGTAAGGCCTCTGACCAATCTCAAAAATATCAATCTCGATTAACGGGTTTCCCCAATTATTATTATTATGAGTTCAATCTAATTAAAATCAGATCCGAAACTGACGCTCAGATATTTGGACGTAAAGAATGTTAAAATGTTTAAGGAGCGAAACGAGATATGATTTTATTGTCATGAGCTATGGTTGACAATAAAATCAGTTTCGCTTCGTAAACATTTTAAGATTGGTTGTCCCAAACCGTACCTCATGATAACATAAATCTGGGATTTTACGAACACTTCAAATAATACATTTACATAATCATAAAATCCTATCCAATCGTAATAAATTCGCGACATCTTAAAAGGATGTCGCTCGGTCAATCCGAATGGGTCTTAGGCCATAGTTACTAGTATTTGATTCCCTGGTTTACGGATCCACCGACCAATTCGAAAAATAAAATAAAATATCTTTATAAAAATAATAATTTTTATTATATTCCGCCGACCGTGTACTAGAAATGTATCATAATAAGTGGTGAAGGCAAACGTCGTTTAAACCATCACTGAAATTAAGAAAGTCAGGCGATGGTTGACACAAAATCGAAGCCAATTTGATTTGCTACTGGTAAATATGTATAGCAAAAGTCTAATTTATAATATATTGGCAAGCAGTAATTTGAAAATAATTGTGCATTCAAATCTGAACACTGTTTACTGGTGTTATATTGATTTATATTGATCAACTATATTTATTTCCTGTCAACCGACCATTCATAATCTTCAATTATAATTTTGTATATATTGGACACGACCGACTGGCCAAAATATCAAATGAAATTTATTTATATTTTCTATCGCCCTAGCCAAAATTACCACAGAAAAATCCGTAAACCAGGGAATCAAATAACTATGGCCTTATCGGGAAACGCAATACTACAAAACTAGGATTCTAGAGATCTTCATAAACCAAATGTTTTAAACATGTAACTATTCTTTTCTATGAGAAATAGAAACACATCAACAAGATTGTAATTACACTTCTAAAATAGTCGCATATAATAATATAAGGAGTAAATTTGATGAAAAGTATTCTCAGCCATTCGTAATAATTAATTTTACCACTCAACAGGTAGAGCATAGCAAGACAATATTTGCCTACACGTATTTTGTTGAGCATATACAACGTGACAATCAAACCTGAAACAACATCGCATGTATGAAACGGGTTTCCTAACCGGTTCCCGTTAGCGACCATCTTGTTCTCCATGTGTTCACTAGTAAACACGTTCTAACGAAGTATATTTGTTTGTGAATACCAATTCAAACAATATGTTTGCAAGTGATAGGATCATTATCTATAATATAGGTGACATCAGTGACCAGGATGTCAGATAGCTAATTGCATTGTTTTACGTGATGAATGAATGATACCAATCACACCGAGGTGCTACGAGGCACAGACCGCACGTGTCACTCGTAACTCGGTGTCACTCCGCAACAGCTCATAATAAATTCAATAAATGGAAAACGCATTTTATTTTATTAGATATCTTCAATGTTTTTCTGTTCATCAAAGATTCACCAAAAGTGAGAACTTGCAGTTATTACTAATATAGCTATCATAGTGTTCATTTGTATACATACATTGTAAATACACATCAGTTTATGCACGTACATATGTGCTTATTAGTATCATATTGATATATCATTCATGATAGCAATGCATGCCATTAACACCCAAATAACACTGACATCTGCGCAATGTGTCAACAATCACGACAAGATGGAAGTAGATTGCTTTACAAACCGGAAGTGGCCGGGTGCCACCTGTGGCCAATGATCTTCATAGTTAATCTCGATCGTGTCGCTGCTTGTATTTATCGGCTGTATATAGTTCGAAACCGGAAATTCTCATCACGAAACAGCCAACAGCAAGTATTGTTTCGGAGAACATTGTAATAATATTACTTTATATGTGTCTCATTTTCGTCATCTTTCAGAGAAAATCGCCCATTACACAGCCATAATGTTTTCAGTTGCAGGAAGCTTGTGCATGGACATTAGTTTCTGTCATCTTGCCCGTGTTTCCTAGAAACGCCCACGGTGCATATGGATTACCAACTTGATATATCTTGCAATGACCAATGAATGACCAACGATTGACCTACGAGTGACCAATTGTGACCAGTAGTGACCAGCAGTGACCACTGGTGACAGCGATTACCGACTAATTGGATGCATACAGAAGATTATCGTGTTTATACCATTCAAAGCTTGGGCCAGAAGTCGTGGTTATATTTTTTTTTATCGTTGTGCACATCGTATATTGCAGAATGCGCCTGAAGTCCATGATGCTTTAATGAACTATTGGTTGTATCTTATCGTCAGAAAAGCTCACGAAACCAAAGGAAAAGTATCAGTGGAGACTCATGGAACGTATCCAAATTTGATTTGAGATTCCTGAACTTGGAATTGTTCGCGTGTGACTGGAATCTTGTTTGTCTCAATTCACATCAGTATGATGGATATATGTTACTAGGATCGATGTTCTCTCGACTTCTACGTTTTGCTGGAAAATATTCATTTATAGTTCACTGACCAGGAGAGTACCGTACGTATTGCATTCTGATGTTGATATG
>JAUTBT010084829.1:0-12034 GCA_032361225.1 Lepetodrilus schrolli | reverse complement strand
CGCGTCAGAAAGGTAACTTTCGCGAACATTTATGCCGGGCCCCCGGGGCGGGATTTGAACCTGGAACCTTTGGCTCCTAAGTCCAACTGTTCTACCATTACGCTACCACCCGCCCCCTTAGATATATACGTACAAGTTGCTAATCATGGAAGTGGACCTATATGTAAACGCTCCATGTGCGAAGAAGTAAACAGAAGTTATAAAGCGATATATAGAGGCATGGACAGGCATGGTAGCAAGAGAAAACGGTCGTAATGGAAGAAACAAGTTACGGACGTACAGAACCTTCAAAGACACGTATGAAACACATCGGTACCTACAAATATATATGAACAAATGTCATCGTTCTGCACTTGCTCAATTTAGATATGGTGTTGCACCTTTAAAGATATTGTTTATCAAATGAAAGTTGAGAGATTCATTGGTAATTTGCATATTATACATGAAACTATATACAATTGAGTGGAGCCTATAGGTAATTACATGATAGTAATTTTCCCCAATATGAGATCATTCTAACTTTGAATAGGATTGCAACAGGAAATCTACCTAATTCACCAAAACGTCTAGGGTTGACTCTTTAATATTAAGGATGTATTTCCAGGATGTACCCATTTTAGTAAACTAGTATTTTTTTTTACAAAACTCCATACCTCTGAACCATATAGAAAAACAGGTTGAATAACTTTATCTTATTAATAGCTTCCTACATGCCTACCGCGTCACGTTGACAACGAGAACATGTGATCGACGAGTAGGTAGAGCTATACATGTTGGGACGTATCTTTTGTTTTAGCCATTTAAGGCCCGATGACTGATAAATCAGTTGAAAAGTTCATCCCCATTAAGACCAGTGACTGATTGATCAGTTGTAAATATCACCCCCTTAAGCCCGATGACTGATAGATCAGTTGCATTTTTCACCTCCATTATCGCCTAGTGACTGATAGATCAGTTCACCACAAGTGTTTCAAATACATGCCCTTTTTGTATTTGCATGATGTATATTTGGAGTAACTGATAGAGTTCTGTTACTTATTCCGTAATACGTGTGCAATTTCCTAATATGACACAGCTACAGAAACACCGTAGGAGGTAAGCCCTATGACGTCGCCGGGCTTTACGTAGCCAGGACACTCTAATAGGTAGAGGGTACATACTCTCATATGTAGGCAAAAGTGTCTAGTAAGCCTAGCTACATTGGGTGCATGTTCTCTTAAAACTGAAATACCTTTTGTTTGTTGTGTGAAAAAATAACACATTTACGTAGCATGTGCTAGACACTTTTATAGACACTTTTCTTCTTCTTCTTCTTCTTCTTATTCTTCTTCTTCCTCCTTCTTCTTCTTCTCCTTCTTCTTCTTCTTCTTCTCCTTCTTCTTCTTCTTCTCCTTCTTTTTCTTCTTCCTTCTTCTTCATCTCCTTCTTTTTCTTCTTCCTTCTTCTTCATCTCCTTCTTCTTCTTCTTCCTACTTCTTCTTCTTCTTCTTCTTTGTTAGGCCCGGGAAATAGTTCTATTCCATACGAGTTTTACGAAGCATTGAAAGATCGACGTTAACGTCTTTTGTACATGACGTCGACGTTGACTACTGATATAATCCGATGTCATATTCCATGTTGTTCACGGGAAGCTCAGAGTTAGTTCATAATTTATTAATAATTATCAGTGGCTACTCAAGTATGTGTTTGTTCTTACACTAATACGATAAGTATTAAAATATCTCATACTGTGTCTATAAACAAATTATGCTATGTACTGAGATTGGTTTCGCTGATTTAACGCTGCCGTCCCATGGCCAATAGAGGACATCTCCAGCTGCCACACTTATACAACCAACCACGTTAATTAGTGGTATCATTCATGTTATGTAAAAAAATGTATCTGTTCTAATTCGAGAATTTCTCTAGTCCAGTTACATCGTATTTTGTAAACATTTTATTTTCATTTCTTTATATCAGGAAGAACCCGACCGTTGTGTAAGTCACGCACAACTCCAATTCAACGAATTCCGTAGTCCAACATATATTTTTTATTTCATCTATTTACAGCACAAAGGTGACTATGTTTTTTTTGTTTTGTTCTTATGATGACTTTACTACGCAAAATGGAAACAGATCTCGAATTCAGCCTTGCATCCAATTTCCACCCAGACGGTGGTGTCTACAACACCGTAGTCCTTGTTTAAGATACAACTGTACTCCCATTCAATGTTGGTCACGTCCATGTAGAAGATCTCCTTGGCTTTGGGAAGTGTGAACGTTATCCTAGAGAATCCACTGGACCATTCGTCGACACACAACGGTTCTGTAAGAAACAAATATGAGTAAATGGAGCACACCCGGCAATTGTTTAATTTTTTGTGTGGAAAATTAGGATTTAGAGCCGCTTTCAAGATTATTTCACTTATATCATGGCTTGTCAGTTTAGGGCAGGAGGAAACCCACAACACTCGTAGCGCTGAATGTTGCAGTAAACCTGCGAGCATCGGCTGGTACTGACAAGATCAAGGATGATAACTGCATTGCCACTCTACAGACATCGCATCCTATCAATATCGAGTCAGAAAGGTAACTTTCGAGAACATTGATGCCGGGATTTGATATCATGATTATCTTTTTAATAAAGATTTTATTTAAAGAAGATAATGGCCTGCTTCAAGTGCCCTTGGTCTTGTCAGTACCAGTCGGTGCCCGCAGGTTTACTGCAACATTAAGCGCTACGGATGTTGCAGGTTTCTTCCTGCACTCAACTGACAAGCCGTGATATGTGAAAGAATCTTGAAAGCAGCTCTAAACCCCAATTCAAAAATTTTGTTTTTATAGTCCGCTTCAATATTCTTTTACTTATATCACGGCTTAGCCTTTGTAGTGAAATGTATGTGAGATCTATTACCTGGACTTGCGGTCTATTCACCGCACTCGGACCCAATTCCCGGTAATCTGATTGGTGCACGTGACCCAAAATATGAAGAAAATATTTTCCTAACCCTAACCCCAACCACGTGAGCCAATCAGATTGCAAGGAATTGGGTCCGGATCCGGGGAATAGACGTCAAGTCCGGGTCCGAGTCCGAGTCCTTAAATGCATATCAAAGAATGTGGTGTTTACCTTGCGTAGTCGTGATGACAGGAGGTGCCGGGGTAATGTATCCTGTGATGAAGAAATACATGTAATTAGCATTTGGCAGAACAGTCTGCATCACTGGATATACTACTCACATTTCGATAGGGATATACGGTACACCATGAACACAAATAATGCAGTTATTAGTCTACTTACTAAGATTTGAATTTTTTTTTTAGACATATTTGCAAAACATCTCTGTCAGATGAGGCTTGTTATGATTGTGCTGACGCAAGATATGGCACGTCACATTTTATAGAACTTATATGCATGTTAATTATGCTAAATAGCTAAATATAACAGTATCGCGTATGCTGAGACGATATAAAAACAATATTGCAGTATGAAGGATGACTGTCTTTGGCTTCTGGGAGCTTGCTACAGTACAGTAAGGTTCAGACAACCCACGACATACGAGTCTGTATAGCCTACTATTGTGTGTAAACAGGGAAAAGAAAACACAGGCAAGGCATACTGCCATGTTCCGTAACGTAATACAGATACAACAAGGTATGCTACGTAGTACCTAGAAACAGAACAAACAAGGTATGCTACTGTGGTTAATACCTAGAAACAGAACAAACAAGGTATGCTACTGTGGTTATGACGTAGAAACAGAACAAACAAGGTATGCTACTGTGGGTATGACCTAGAAACAGGACAAACAAGGTATGCTACTGTGGTTAGTACCTAGACACAGAACAAACAAGGTATGCTACTGTGGTTAGTACCTAGATACAGAACAAACAAGGTATGCTACTGTGTTTAGTACCTAGAAACAGAACAAACAAGGTATGCTACTGTGATTAATACCCATAAACAGAACAAACAAGGCATGCTACTGTGGTTATGACGTAGAAACATAACAAACAAAGTATGCTACTGTGGGTATGACGTAGAAACAGAACAAACAAGGTATGCTACGTAGTGTTGTTAGTACCTAGATACAGAACAAACAAGGTATGCTACTGTGGTTATGACGTAGACACATAACAAACAAAGTATGCTACTGTGGGTATGACCTAGAAACAGGACAAACAAGGTATGCTACTGTGTTTAGTACCTAGATACAGAACAAACAAGGTATGCTACTGTGGTTAATATCTAGAAACAGAACAAACAAGGTATGCTACTGTGTTTAGTACCTAGATACAGAACAAAGAAGGCATGCTACTGTGTTTAGTGCCTAGAAACAGAACAAACAAGGTATGCTACTGTGTTTAGTACCTAGATACAGAACAAACAAGGTATGCTACGTAGTGTTAGGACCTAGATACAGAACGATCAAGGCATGGTTAGTACTTATACAGAACAAACAAGATATGTTACGAAGTAGTGTGGTTAGTAACTAGATACAGAACGATCAAGGCATGGTTAGTACTTATACAGAACAAACAAGGTATGCTACGTAGTGTTGTTAGTATCTAGATACAGAACAAGCACAATATTTACTTTTGTCAGGAAGGATATACAGAACTAATTAAGAAACTCGATGTAGAATCAAGCAAACATGAAACTAGTCAAGAACTATTAATCTGCATAGCTGTCATCTCAATTATTAGTACACTAAATACTGTAGTACTAGTATTAATACTGCCGAATAAAGTTAGTCAACTTCACGTCGAATACAGATTCGCTTCATGATCAATTTGGTGAACGTTTTCTTCACATTTCGACGAAAATACGACACGCGATTATTTATGCAATAATGCACACGTGCGCGTTATCGAGAACATTTGAAATAAATAATACAAATTCGAAGTCAATTAGACGAATTTAAGTGGGGAGTTTAATTATTATCCAGGTCGACGCCTGTTTAAAGCCTGATTTTCTTCGTTGTACCGCAGTATGGGGAAACAGTGATCGTTTCTAGTACGAATGTTTTGCTTACTCACCGGGTAATTTGGGAACCACGGGTAAGGGTCCTAACCCTGGGGCGATTATTTGGCCACCTGACACTAGGATAGCAAGAAAGAGAGAAAAACGAAGAAAACTGCTCATTGATAGGCTACGAAAAAGGAGTACCGGTATTTTAGCACAGTCGACAATATAGAAGAACGTAAAGTTATTAACGCGATGAATTACAAGTGGATCTTAACAAGACACATCGTGACGAACGCTTCCATTTGGCTCCCCAATTCAGTTACATATTGAAAACAGTACCACGTGAAATTTTATAATAAAAACGCTACTTAAAACAAAAAGGGTTTAAGGACAGATATGGTTATGCGATATACCGGTAGCATGGAAGTATAGATGTGCAATTAAATATATCACCTTAACGCTTATAGTCTTTACGTTATAGGAATAAGGTATCGAATCCATACGGACAAAATTAACTCTCCTTGTAGAATTTGATCGCTCCAGTATTATCAATTCTAAACGTATTATTAATTTATTGAACTATTAAGACACATATAACTATGAAGGCATATTTAACTATTGAGATATTTAACTATTGAGACATATATACCTATTGAGACATGTTCTACTATTGAACTATTGAACTACTGAGACACATTAAACGATTGAGACATAGTGACCAATGAGAAAACTATTCTGTTTCTCACCTGGGAC
This sequence comes from Lepetodrilus schrolli, assembly GCA_032361225.1. Classification (NCBI taxonomy): domain Eukaryota; kingdom Metazoa; phylum Mollusca; class Gastropoda; order Lepetellida; family Lepetodrilidae; genus Lepetodrilus; species Lepetodrilus schrolli. Next base: position 6,333 of record JAUTBT010084829.1, on the reverse strand, counting down.
TGCAGATGTCTCTACTGCGAGAGGTGGGGCAACAACAGGTACTGAGAAAAATAAAGATACTGTAGGTCATATCTTATTAACTCAACATGCACACAAATGTACACATACACAGTAAGCGTAGGGCTATATATACTGAAGGTAGAATTTGAAGCAACACTGAATATGCCATCACTTTGTACATTCTTTAAAGTCACTTTAAATGACCCATGAGAAAACTAGTCTGTTTCTCACCTGGGACTGCAGATATCTCTACTGCATGAGGTGTGACGACACCAGGAACTGAGAAAAATAACGATACTGTAGGTCAGGGCTTATTAACTCAAAATGCACAAGCACAGGCACACACGCACGTACACAGTACGCGTAGGGCTATAAATACCATTGAGACTAATTAACTATTGAGACATACATTGTATTGTACCATTGAAACGTATTGAACTATTGAGACATATTGAACTACTGAAACGTAGTTCACTATCTAGAGAGCATATTGAACTGCCAGTATTGAGACGTATTGAAATGTTGAGACATATTGAACTATTAAAACATATTGAACTATTGAGGCACATTGAACTACTGAAACGTAGTTCACTATCTAGAGAGCATATTGAACTGCCAGTATTGAGACGTATTGAACTATTGAGATGTTCAACTATTGAGGCACATTGAACTACTGAGACACATTTAACTATTGAGATATTGAACTAGTGAGACATAGTGACCAATGAGGAAACGCTTCTGTTTCTCACCTGGGACTGCAGATATCTCTACTGCGGGAGGTGGGGCAACAACAGGTACTGAGAAAATAAAGATACCGTAGGTCATTTCTTTTTAACTTAGCATCTCTATTGAGACCTGTACGACGTGAGATCTGAACACTTGAGATATTGAACACTTGACACAACCGAACCATTGAAATGTATGAACAATTGAGACATATCGACTGGAGAGAAAACGTAGTATGATCATATCTTGAACACTAAGAATTGAGAAATCGACGGAAAAGAAAACTTCTGTCTCTCATCTAGGAATATTTAGCAATTTAGACTCAAGAATGATGACATATAGAACACTTGAACGATAATGAGTCTCTTTCTCTCGATTTTCATAAATTGTTTTATGACGTTGTTGTCCTACTATTAACCGCAATCCGCGTTATAGATGCAAACATTTGGTACTTACATGAAGGAAACTCTTTTATACCCACTGTAAAAAGAGTATAACATGCGCGTCACATACACAGAGAAAAAACCCAGAGAATAGATATTAAATACCTGACATTAATAAACCTTTGCCTTCCCAATCGCGGTTTTGGACAAATGTCATCGTCAAACGTATTACCGGAACGTATGTACGTTTGATTTGTCTACACAAGTATATTGGGCAACAAGCTACATTTTCCGCATTTCCCACTGGTTTTCAATATTGATGTCTTCTTCTTTTCTTTTTGATCACGAGATAAACAATTTTTTAGTAAAATATAATAATATATGAACATTAGAAAGTACATACTGGTAATATCAATACGGATGAACATTCTTACAAACCCTGCAATTAGTAAATTTAAATGGGTATTCAAAGCTCTTCAACTAGTATACTATACAGTGTATATATATGTATAGCTAATACTAGTGATACTGCTATTGATACAATGTTGTTACTATTACAAACAAGCTCTACAATTAGTATGCGAGACTAGTATATTTAAACAGGGTACATATGGTATTAGTATACAAGACTAGTATATTTAAACAGGGTACATATGGTATGGTCTAAACCACCTACAGTTATTACAAGCTCTACAACTTGTATTTAATTAGGGTACTTAAGCAAATGCCGTTGCTACTACAAGCTCTACAGCCAATACAAGCTCTACAATTAGTATACGAGACTAGTATATTCAAGAAGGGTACATACATATGGTATGGACTAAACCACCAATTGATGGCGACTGTAGACCGGCTGAAAAAAGTGTTTAAAAACAAAATACAAATAGGCGTCACTATGTAATGCATAAACCAGATCTAGACAAAATGGCTACTCATAAGACGATTGCACACAGACACGATGGTAAATTGGAAGTGAAATCCAGATGCAGTTTCATCTAACATATCAAGTGCGCATGCGCGGATGAGAAGTCCTTCAATGGCTTCGTCATGAAGAAAAGTCCACCATAGGCCATTCTAAAGGTCATCGCACAGCTGAGAGGTACCTTGCCTGGTATAGCGCGCATAAGTGGGTCAAATTATATTTTTAGATATATCCGGTTTAACGATTCTGGTGATACCTACACGGTGACATGTCCGTGGCTGTTGTTTTGATAACGTCAGACTATTCAGAAACATCCTTTGGTATTGTTTTGATATCGTCTCCACATACAGGAATGTACATAATCAAATTAAGCATGTTTCGTATAATAAATACAAATTCCACAGGCAAGATTAGTTTCACCAAGATCACAACAAAATAGCAGTAATATTTTAGATTAAACTAAATATTCGTCACGTTTGTTTTCTGGAACAATACACACCAATTGGAAGCGGAGGCACAGCTGGGAAAACTAGTCGTGCTGTAAATTAAAATAGAATATATTATTGGCTATTACAAATAGTGACGCATACATTAATATTATCACATTTTTCCACAATTAAATAACTGATTTATAACAATCCACATGAACATGTAATGTTCTAATATATTAATTAAGCTACCACAACTTCATATTCCCTGGAAAGCAACAAATACCAATTAAAAATTAAAAGAATAATAAGAAAGATATTTTTAATTGTTGATATTTGAAAATTAATTCTGGCGAATAGGCTTAGCTCCCTTTATCTTGTTCTTATTTCCCGCCAAGTATGATATGCATGTACCCAGCTGTCTTAGAAACATCTGCAGAATATCAATGAGACTCTTTTCCACATAATAGTATGATACTAGTATACACGCGCCCACCCGTCTTAAGGCCATTATAGACTGGGCGATTTTTATCGCCGCAACAATGTTTCCATAAGTTGCGGCAACATTTGTCTCTGCAACACTTTGCTATAAATTATATGCGACCGTATACGGAAAAGAACATGTTTCTATTCAAGGCGCGTTCTCAATTTCGTCGTCGCAACACATGGGAGACAGATGACTTTTCACTATAGCCTAGGCAACCAATACAGCAGCAACACTGTTGCGGCGATAAAAATCGCCGTCAATAAGCCTTTAGAAAGCTCTACAGAACGCCAATGAGACTACGTAATAGTATAATGCCAGTCTGTATGCGCCCACCTGTCCTAGATATCGCTTCATCTATATAGCAGATGGTGATGCGTCCCTGACAGCCCCGGATGACCCAGACGCTGGTGCTTTTGACGCCGTAGGTGGCGTCCCTGACGCACTCCTCGACGCGCCGCACGCTGTCCAACGTGACGCTTACGATCTCCCGGGCGTGTGGGAACTGAAACTCGATATCGATGTCCCCTCCGACCCACTCACTGAGACATTTCTCATCTGTATTAAAGACAATGAATTCATTGATTAGAGCTGAAACGACTAGCAAAACTGCGATTAGAATACTGTAAATCCGGAAATTAATGCGTCACTAATTTAATGCGACCTCAAGCATTTAGACACAAATGCGACAACAATTAAATGCGACCGAGGCCTCTATTCATGTGGTTTTTTTCCGAACGTACCTTTCATTATTTTCCATAATGCGTAGGAATCTTTCATTATTTTCCATAATGCGTAGGAATTAAATGCGACCATAAGTCAATCGCGTTTTTCGCATTAATATCCTGCTCGCATTAATTTCCTGATTTACAGTAGTATATGTGATACCGTGTGCACATCTTTAGGGATTTCTTTAACGGTAGGATACTATCAACGATGTCATCAAACAGTATGCGTCTTGTACTTATAGTTTATTTTGCAACGTTATCAGCGTTCATAGCTGTACATGTGTAACTCGCCGAATTGGTTTTATCGTCACGATACACGGGGAAGGGTTCAATACTTGGGAGAATGCTGCTCTTTAGATTGCATTGCTTCATGAATAAAATCGGATATAGATATTACTCCACGATGCAATATGAATAAACTACTCTACGTTATGAATAACATATTGAAGGTCTGCTCAGCTTCGTCTCGGACCATTTCTCAATATACCCATATTTACCCTGAATGTCATTAATAGCATAACGCATTGTAGGTAGTAGAACCATCCATATCCAACAAATTACAAATAATTCAACATGTAAATATTGCAAACAGTTATCATTATGTGCACAACTCTTCCACTTACTCACGTCGTAATATTGTGAGATTATTACTTTTGCACGACTAATTTACTGTGAATAAAATGGAATTAGCAATGTTGCATGAATAAGTTTACTACCATCATACTGTGAAGAGTTATAACTAGTGCTTATTATATGTCTAATATGACCACACCATTCAGATGTATACACACAATTGTCAATGATACGAATAGAAGATTTCTTGGAAAATACAAGACGAACTTGGTGAAGGTATTTATTGGTTGCACGTAAGTCTACTCATCAAGGTTGCTATGGTTTCAGACAGGCTATTCCTTCTATCTTCATCACGATTTCCAATTTGCCTGATCTTGACTCATATTCACCAAACACTGCCATTCTATCTTGTGCTATGCATGAATTATTCTGATAATGTTGTCTTGAGCAATTAGAGTATGTAAACCTCATCAGAGTTATTCCACACACATCCCCATAGCCGTCATTGTATATAGTAATACATCCTCGTATACTGTAAATCATGAAATTAATGCGTCACTAATTTAATGCGACCTCAAGCTTTTAGACATAAATGCGACAACAATTAAATGCGATCGACCATGTTTTTCCACAGACCTACCTTTCATTATTTTACATAATGCGTAGGAATTCAATGCGGCCATACGCCAATCGCATTTTTCGCATTAATATCCTGCTCGCATTAATTTCATGATTTACAGTATTTCACTTATATAAAACATGGAATCATAGAATAGAACACGAATGTCTTTGCATATCAGATTAATGATCACGACCTAACCAAATAGTAATACAAATTCGCGGATAAACTGATTATGCGTGTCCATATTAACGACGAAGGTGGGTATATTAAATATCAACATACAAGATGATTTTAGATTAACCGAACTATGACGTAACATTTCCGCCCGGGTGGCGCCAAGTTCTTTAGTAAATAAAATAAGACACTGACGTATGGATTGGTGATAGTTATATACTAGCGTAAAGTACTAGCACTTTTATGATGTCTTTATACTGATAAATAGGGCTAGCGGGCGTGCATTTGAAAACAAAAACATTTTAGCTGATATTCACACTTGCTAGTAGGCAGTGAATTTGGTACACAACCCAACGCTCTCGTCTCAAACATACTGTCCATAAGCCATTATTCATAAGACTGAGTAAGCATAGCGAAAGTCTCAACATCAATGACCAACAGCATTACATCTTGTAGAAATAATCTTCTTTGTTTCATATTCAGGTTATGACATGTCGTATTTATGTGGTTAGTATGTTCTATGCGCGAGTCCGTCAAAGCCCTGTTACTGTCAAAGAGACACGGCGGTGACAAAGCAGACTCAGATAATCTATTGTTGTGTAGATCTTTGATATTCTCAAATGTCATCACATTGTAGGATAATGTAATATAGAAGCAAATGGAACAGAGACAGTCCATCGGAAGTGGAAGAAGATCTGATGAACGAATGAAGACGTCCTATAGTTACAATGTTAGGAATTGCTTAGATTAATTATTATTTTCATTTACTTTGAGATTACGCATTGAACCCATCATAACACAAAGTACTTTGCTTTAAGGCTCAGGGTATCCTTTCACAAAGCTCTCTTATCCGCTAAGAAACCACAAAGCTCTCTTGGCAGTGTCTTAGCTATCGGGATTATGGTGTCTTAGTGGATAAGAGCTTCGTAAAAGGATACCCAGATGATGACCTGTTGCTAATACTGCTTTCAGATCCGTACAACACTACTGGTGGCCAATGACACTACTGCTCTATAATGACAGTACTGGTGGCCAATGCCACTACTGGTGGCCAATGACACTACTGGTGGCAAATGACACTACTGGTGGCCAATGACAACTGGGTTGTATTCCGTCCTTAGTGTACGTTTATGAGATCCATGCCCAGGCCAGGCTATTTACACACACACACACACACACATACACACACACGCACATACACATACACATACACATACACACACACGCACATGCACATACACATACACACACATTAATACACATTCATATTTTCATACCAAACGTATATATATA
>JAUTBT010084828.1:0-12035 GCA_032361225.1 Lepetodrilus schrolli | reverse complement strand
TATATATGTAACCATTGAGATATCGAGTTTGTAACATTGCCCGTGCTGGACAATCCATAACACCGTGTCCTTCGTCAAAGTCCCTTCATCTCAAAGTAGGATTCAAGTATCTACCAGAAAAATATTATCAATGTTCTAAATAATACCTACAAAACCTTTGTTATTATTAAATATTGAGGTTGTTGACACTAATATCTAATAATATAATTTGCATTAAACATTCTAAAACTCTAACATATATAATTCGAAAACTTTAAAACATATAATTTGTATTAAACATTCTAAAAGTTTAAAATATATAATGTAAATAAATCAGCTGACTACCCACTGTGAAATGTACGATCATCAGACCAGAGCCGGAGGTCGAGAGTTAGAGACTACCACAACACTATCAGCCGATGCCTAGAGGTTTCTTCATCAGATCTATGGTATACATGCATCTCCATTTTAGCATGTGTGTGTGTATGTGTGTTATGTGTGAGTGTGTGTGTGTGTGTGTGTGTGTGTGTGAGAGAGAGAGCGAGAGAGAGAGAGAGACAGAGATAGAGGGAGAGAGAGAGAGAGTGTGTCTGTGTGTGTGTGTGTGTGTGTTTGCGTGTTCATTATTACATACTAGTATACATTCCTTTTCATGCAGCCAATGTATTCCGAGGACAGGCAGCTTCACGTTTAGACACATGCATCTATGGCCAGATTTACCAACCCTGTAGAGCCTGCTATCTGACACTTCAGTACACTAAAATATAAAACTAATTCATGTACACCAGATGTAGTAGATGTATACATCTACCGTATTGAGCATGCACATAATCGTTACAAAATAGTTTATTCATTTCCGATGCCTACAGTATAATACATGCATTCATACAAACATACAGCTGCATAGCTCCTTCCTATTGTATACCTTTGCAAAACAATTAAACAATATACAGCATACAATTGTAAGGAACATTTAAAGAGTAAGCAGAAGGCACGAGCGCATTAAAGAGACATTTTGTTTCTAATAAAATATGCTTCATCTATCTGGGAGAGTAACTAGACAGCGATATGACGACGGATACGAGGGATAACGTTGCATAAGTACCCAACTTCTGCATGATTCTAATAGCTAGTGACGTGAACTCGCTCATTTAGTGAATTTTAGATCCTGTAAATACTTCATCAATGTATTAAACTTCTGATGGCATCTTAGAAGAATTTAAAGTATCATCTCAATCAGCAACTGAAAACAGAAACTATTAAAGCTAGCTGGAAAAGACGACGCACGTGAAAACACATTCAAAGAACATTCATTAGGCAATCAAGAACACGTGTGCTTCATTCTATGTCCATAGGCGCATCTACCTCTCTGAGAATAAATGTAAACTGTCTCTTTTGCGCGTTTATTCAGATAACATTGTGTTTTGAAATGTTTGATGCAATCTCTTGGACGTTGTTCTACGTGAATACTGCTGTAAAGTAAATAGTAATTTTCTCTGCAGAAGACATCCAATACTTCTGAAGAACTGGAAAGCCAGATGCGGAGAAGCACACATCATTGTGGCCGCTGTTCAGCCTGGTGACGGAGTAGAAGGTCACATCTCTCAAGTAATTCCACCCACAACAATGTGGCCAGGAGCATACTAATGTGGTATTGTGCCTGTTAAAGTCCAGTAAATGCTGTTCATACTTTAGCTACTACATAAATAAACAAATGCTCGTCACACACAACCGCATAGTCAAATAGACTGAGCAGCGACATGCCATATACTCAACAAAATTATTTAAGATCCAGTTTCCTTTTTGTACATATACATTTAGCTTGCTATATTATTCTTAAAACAAAGAATGTCCAAGTTTCTACAGACTCCAAGTACTCTTCAAGAACATGCAGATGCAGTTCCAAAATTGGGTAGACAGCTTCCATACAAAATATCTACTGGCCTTTAATTTATTTTGTTCAGTATATATCTAGTATCATAATTAATATTTCACGGCAGATTATAATACACAATACACAATACCGACATGGCCTACGTGAATACACTAGTTCATGACCAATACCCTGCATCATAACTCAATGTACAACACTATTTTACAAGACGACATACAGTTATATGTATAAGTAAAAACTGTACACAGGTATGCTCTTGAATGTCTCAGTTACCATGGACAGCACTACACTACTCTTGTCTAGCTTCACGTCGTCTTCATGTAGTGTAAGCGAAATCTAGGCTGGAAGTACAATAGCTCGGAAACCCTATCTTTCATATTCATTGAATATATTAATCTAAATGCTTCTGACATTGAGAAACAGGCGGTGGATATATAATACAATACATCTATCTACTAACACTATTACAAGCGTGACATAATAAACACTATCTAATACAAACAGATGTGTTTGCGCATGTCCTGTGCCCGTGAACAACGTCATAACAACATCGTAACAAAATCCGGTAATCTCAGGATATCGACGTGGAGAACACTTCCAGAGGACGCATGCGCAGACTAGCTTCTTTGGCAGACTAGAGGCATATTTTAATGTTGATAGTATAGCATGCATTGTTTTATGCGTAGTCAAGGTGAGTCCAGGCTTAAACACAACAGAACATACACGAGAGCCAGGCACATGCGGAGTTGGACGATAACGGTACTTAGTACATTCGATACCGTTACTGAGTACCTTCAAGTACACCTTACTTGAATGCAGTAAACTTGTATGACGTAAACTTTAAACAAACATACTGAGACAGTACAAGAAGTAGGACAACATCCTGGTAACACATTGTACATGTAATTCTCAATAAGGCATTCTTCTGGAGCGGGGCAATGAATAGCATGACTCATATATTCTCAATTACACCCATAAACTAACTTCTATATATACACTTAAAAGTTTTGTATATAGCGAAAGGTCAACATCAACTTATGTATATATTAATATGGCTAGTGTGTTATAACTAAAATTATGCTTTGTCGGGATCGAAAATATACGTTGCTGGTACTTTAAAAATTCCTGTGATTTTCTTAATTTTCCTATGTAGGCATTGCTTCAGGTTATTGGGCAGAGGCCATTCGTACTCGTTTGGCACCATGCCGTCACACTTTGACTCGAAGAACTCAAGGAAAGGAAACCAGATGCGCGACCGGATGACGTCACGCTGCATCAGATAGCGGCTGTTGGCCAGAGTGTGGTAGTACAGGAACAGGATAGAAGTGAGATAGAAGGCGATGAATACGTCGATGGAGTAATGTCCGTGACCCGCCAGAATCAGGAACATCCCCAGGAAGTTGAGCAGCCATGTCACCACGTGCAGTAGCCGAAACATACCCTGCCTAGGTGTGTCTGAAAAACAACAACAACGTATGATTATGTTAAATTTAGTTGGAAATAGTAAGAAATACATTGTAGCTGGATGTCACTCTGAAAGACATTGTTATATAACAGCACACAATCAACCTGAACACGACAGGTATTGAATAGATATGACTTATTATTAGTTACTAGATACGTTATCTCAAGTGGGAGTCAGTCCTAATCGATAATTCATATGATCGTTGCTATGACTGAAACTATTTCCTTATGAACTCCGACCCTCTCGGCATGACAGCTGTTACATATACTGCAGCTGCTACATATACTACAGCTGCTACATATACTACAGCTGTTACATATACTACAGCTTAGTGGTCGATAGTCCACAGATATTACTACTACTCATATATTTTGTTTTAAAATATATAACTTTCAATGATTAGTATTCATCAAGGGAGGTAGAAACAAGGGTCACATTACGAACTGAAGTAACGACGCCGATCTGTTATCTGCTGACAATACCTATATTTAAAAAAAGTCTCTTATGATCAGCAGGGACAAACCAGAGTAATCTGGAGCTAATGTATAGTATGTAATGCTGTATGTTCTCTATATCACGATGTGCGATCTTAAAGAAATACAATTGTGTTCTGTTCTGTTCTGTTCTGCTACAGACTCGCAAATTACAACGATTCAAGGTGCATTATAAAACCCGAGGTCCTTGCAGTGTTTTCTATTTATCAATGTTGCTCTAACGTCCTTTGTAGTATGTTGTATAAGTCAGAAGACAGGTGTCGTGTTAGACAGGTGTTGTATAAGTTGGTGTTGTATATGATAGGTGTTGTATAAGACATGTGTTGTATAAGACATAAGACAGGTGTTGCATAAGATAGGTGTTGTATAAGACATAAGACAGGTGTTGTACAAGACATAAGACAGGTGTTGTATAAAATAGGTGTTGTATAAGACATAAGACAGGTGTTGTATAAGACAGGTGTTGTATAAGACAGGTGTTGTATACGACAGGTGTTGTATTAGCCATGACAGGTGTTGTATACAACAGGTGTTGTATTAGACAGGTGTCGTATTAGATAGGTGTTGTATACGACAGGTGTTGTATAAGACAGGTGTTGTATAAGACATAAGACAGGTGTTGTATACGACAGGTGTTGTATGAGACATAAGACAGGTGTTGTATATGACAGGTGTCGTATTAGATAGGTGTTGTATACGACAGGTGTTGTATAAGACATAAGGCAGGTGTCGTATAAGACAAGCGTTGGAGGTGGGCCAAGCGACTCACATTCTGAGATGAAATAGTTCATCAGCGTCATGGTGGTTGTGTGGCCACTGAAAAAGAGATCGCCGCACGTGCGCACGCCCTGGATCCTCATCCCTCCCTGTAGCCACACGACCCAGCCTCTCCGTATCACCATCGCCAGACTCCCGTCAGTCTGCGCAAATAGAAACACAGGAAGCATGTCAAGTGGCTCCCTTTCATACTTGTTAATTTGGTTTCATAGGAAAATATTTTACGGAGTTCAATTTCCATCCAGTGCAAAAGAAAATTCACCCAGATTATTAAATTCGAGTAATCTGGAATTACTTCTCTTCCTGATTCGTTATTTCTGGCGGGAATTAATTTTAACTACATTTAATAATGGTATTAGTGTCAATACATGAAGTGAATTTTCTCTAGTTTTCGAACTGATTTAATGGGTTTTTTTACAAATACACAGTGTATAGCATTAAACCCCCCCCCCCCACCACCATAAATGTCACATTGTATAACATCCCCCCCCACCATAAATGTCACATTGTATAGCACCCCCACCCACCCCCACCCCAACCCCCACCCCATTAAAGTACATTAGTCAGTGTCTAGTTTTTTACCTTAAAAAACAAAACACGTATATTATTCCTGTGCATCGCTATTTGAGTTCACCACGTGCGCATCACGTGATACAATTTGTTCACACTGGAAACCTACCACTACTGACCAAGGGTATTCTGCACGAAGCAATGTAACTAAAGTAGTCGTAACCAGACATACTATGCACCTTGCTCCATCATGGCATTCTGTACAGTCAGGCCCAAGACAATAACGGAAGAAAGGGAAATAACTCGAGGTAGCCCTGATGTATGTATACATGTACATTCATGCAGTAACGGCATGTCTAGACATTAACAAGTCATGGACGAGGTCATTGTTCATGAGAGCTAATTGCCATACATCATGATCTCATGGTGAATTCACAGCAGTATTAAATAATATTAACTGTTCGAATACCCTCTCAGAAATGTAATTTATCCTTCTATTAATTATTTCTTTTCACAGACACTATTTCAACTCAGTGCCGATGTACTAGTAATATGTGTGTCATCTTTCAACTATTGTTAACGACCAAACGTTCATCTACGTGCAAATGAGAAACATCTTTTTCCCTAGTATATTTCTGCTTCAGGAATGCACTGACATATTTCATTGTTCGTGGGTTTTTTTTTATTGCTATGGATTACACATAATAATTAAATTCTCTTGGCATCCAACACAACAATATTGTAGTGCCCAAAACCTAGTCATTAATCTACGGCAGAGACTTCCGTGTTTGCCCCTCAGCGACAAATCTGTGAATCACAAAAACCTAGAATGTATCATATCCGGGCGTGCGTGTGTGTGTGTGTGTGTGTGTGTGTGTGTGTGTGTGTGTGTGTGTGTGTGTGTGTGTGTGTGTGTGTGTATACATCTATATGCTACAATATACCTACACATACATGTATATTAATGCAGACATATTTAGATGACTATGGGTGTATGTATTTTAGTCTGGGGTGAGGTAAGTTTGTGGTCTGTGACACACATTGACACACAGTGACACACATTGACACACAGTGACACACAGTGACACCACTGCTCCTAATGGTGTTCATGCCGTGTATTACCAGGGTGTTAGTTCATGCAATAGTTACATTATGTAATCATTGAGGCAGGGTTTATTTTACGTCCGCCTACCCAGGGGGTAATCGTAATTGTAATAACGCATTTAATTATTCCATAACGTACGAGGCTAATTTGCCTTAGACGAGTACATTGACGTGTCTATGCTGTAGTTTTCAGTGAATAAATGTTCTGTTCTGTTCTGAGAAGTAATTACTGATTGGACTGTCGATACTCATAAGAGTACATTCATCTCGGAGGGAGATATGATGTTGATAATTTCAATACGAGGGAAAATGAGATAATGCTGACTTCAGTCGAAGTAATTTGTGTAAACAAAAACATGCTCTGTTACACTAAACACGCGGGAATGTTACTAAAACTAGCACATAAACATAGTGAGATGACGTGAAGATGACGTGAAGATGATGGATCTAGAGAAGTGGAAGTGGAACTGTGGTGGTCTGACTGTCGGCTAGTGTCAGGGAGGGAGGGTCATTACAACATTACACGTACCTTCTCGCTGCACTCTAGATGAAGCGCTGGAACAGACAGCGAGGTGATCAGCATGGACAAACTTCGTAGAAGGAAAATTGTGCCCCACAATGTACTCAACCGTCGAATAATGATCAGCCTGAAAATAATGTATGATAATACGTGTTATGCAAAATATACATGGATGATAGTAGACAGAGAGAGAGAGAGTGGCAATAGTAAATAGTATAAAGCACATTGACTACTGATAATAGTAAAGGGTAATTTTCTAGCATACACGTAGCATCTTCTGTGGACAGATTCGACCTGTGTTTAAATCCATTGATATTACCATGGTTTGCCGTGGTTATTACCGTGGTAATCAAGGTACTGTATGACTGAGTGGCACATGCAGCCTACCTGTGTTTGTGAAGACAGACGACGGCAGCTCCCGTGTACAGCAAGATCAACAATATTATTTCAGAACCCTCAAATGCCCACGGCATTCGTTTTACATTATCCAAGACAACATCCGGTAAAGGGGGGTGTTTCTGTCTGTCCGGTACACGGTCATGAGCGATCACCAGCACTATAGAAGTCATAACACTCACTGATATCCAAATGACCAAACTGAGCAACGTCTTACAATATTCGCGTTCTAGACTATGAGAAAACCTGTTCTGTTCAGAATTTGCAGTCATAATATTTATTTTAGTATACTCCAAGTGACTGTTCTCACCACTGAGTGGAGAATTGTTTAGTTTGTGAGCGATGCCATTACTGATATGGCCATTTGACACATGGTTGATATTTGACGGCATGCCATCTCCGTCTATTCTGTTGATGGCGCATACAAGGCGCTTGACGTCGCCTAGAACTGTTATACTGAGAGGCGGACGCTTCAGATCGTCCTCCGTCAAAGACAACAATGCCCTGCCGTCTATCCTATGTTCATCGCACAGCAACCTCCGGTACTGTGAGAAGCTATTGACTTCCAACCATTGAGCAACGTCTTCACAGGTCCAGCGCGTAACCTCCGTCATAGCGACATCAACGCGGCCGATGGCGTGTTCTAGATGGTGTACACGACCGTTGACTTGTTCTATGTGTGCGCGGCTTGTAAGCTGCAAATCAGGAATAAACGTCTTTGAGCTTCAACAATATTGGCATTGAATTGTGAGCGTAATTAATATTGGTATGAAGTGTGAGCATGGGCAACCAATAGAACCTTGCCTGTAAATGTCATATCAATCTTTTTCATTTGCTACGTCCTGTGATATAAGTGTTCGTACTTATATTTCAATCAATAATTAGTAATATCACATATGGTCTTGTAGGTAATGTTACAAACCCCTGTTTGGTACTGTTACTCAAAATCTAAATTTAGCACAGTATTAGGAAATACTTGTACCCAACCAGTTCCAATATTACAACTTCGTAGTTCTTCGAATAAAGATTATGTCTATTTAACGTATTACTATTTCACTTCACACTTTTGCCAAATACGTGGAGGGGTTCCGTTCTAAAATGTAATCGCGATTTACATATACTCGAACACCAATGACAATTAGTCACATGACAGTATCATGAATATTCCTATTGGTCATGTACTGATAGGTGAAACATATATCGTTATCAACATTTATGTCACGCAGGTTGTATTTATAGACGCATACTACCTCATTAATAAGCTTTACTCATATCGTCAATTGGAAAGCTAACATGAACGCCCATTTATATCCATAGTCAAGTATGCATGTACGAAGCTGACTTGTCATCTTTAAAAATTCTCAAAATGTGTCGTCATGAAAATTGTGCATAGAAATGTTTAGTTTGACTCTTTCCATGTAATAATTCTTAGAGGTACAATTCGTGAACTTACTAGTATTAAGGGCAAACAAATACATGACCAACATTTTAGTTGAAATATGTTCTCCTTTATGCTCAGGACCTCGATATCTCAAGATACACTATGCAAAACTTTCCTTGCTTAAATTTCTTCTGAGATAATCCATATTATTGATTGAATCTTACGTGGCCAATTGTCATTGGTGTTCGAATATGTAAATCGCTGTTACATGATAGAACGGCACCCCTCCGCATAACTAGCAAAAGTGAAGTAAAATAGTAATAGGTTAAACAGAAAAAAAATCATTCGGCGTATCTACGAAGTTGTAATTTTGGAATGAATAGGGTATATGCATTTCATAACTCTGTGCAAAGTTTTAGTGACCTGCATTAAATAGTTTTGAGTAACGATACCAAACATGGCATTGTAACATTACCTGCCAGACTAGACATATCACATATAAATGTATGCACTATGGATGAAAATGGCGCTATGCAGTTGGACATCATTATTAAGTTATCTGGCGATATAATAT
The DNA here is from genome assembly GCA_032361225.1 of Lepetodrilus schrolli. Taxonomy (NCBI): domain Eukaryota; kingdom Metazoa; phylum Mollusca; class Gastropoda; order Lepetellida; family Lepetodrilidae; genus Lepetodrilus; species Lepetodrilus schrolli. Next base: position 2,941 of record JAUTBT010084828.1, on the reverse strand, counting down.
CAACTGCCACCAACTGTGGGCGCTTTCAGTCTTGGTTGGACTGTACTTGGTTGGGGTGTACTTCGTTCTGGAAATCATTAGCATAGGTTTTCAACAAAGTCCACTATATATAATGTGTAGATTTGATTTAATGTAGGGAAAACAACTATCCGATATATTGCTAAGTAGCCCATCAATGGAACCATGGGGTAATATTTAAATTCTATTAATATATTGAAGTTATAAAGTCAAAGATATACAGACACAGGTATGCATTGGAATGGATGAATAATCATCTGAACGAGAGCTTATCCTGTAAACTTTATGAATGCTGCGAGCAAAAGTAGTTATATGTTAATGAGGAATGCTCACAATTCATAGAGGAGAAGGGGCAGTTAAGGAGATAACAGAAACGGCACGATAAGATAATCGGGCTTTCAACAACTGGACCCAGTACGTTACATTGCAATGCTGAATATGAATGTAGGTTGACCTATCCCAGTCTTTGCAGGCAAGTGAATAGAACCTGACTTCTAATTCAAGATTAATAGCAATATATCTATTTAAAAAAAAAAAAAAGTAGGACAGGGAAATAGTATTTTCCAGCGGAAATATTTTGTTCAAAGCTGTTTCATCAATCGCTCATGAATATATAATTATATGCAGTGCATGGCAGAATGCATCACACAGTTAGGTAGCCGACTACAGGCGCTCACATTGTGTGTAATGTTAACAAAAAGATATGTGAATAAAGCATAGAGGCGAGTGGTGGGACGTTCTATTTAACTACAGTTTCCTTAACAGCATATATACATTCTTCAATATAGTTGATGTTCCGGGGGAAGTTTACTTTTCCTCATTAAATGTTTTAGGAAAAATAATTCGGTTAATGCACTGTTTTCATAATAGCTATATAAAAAATAATAATGAAATGTGTTTGTTGTTGATTAAACGATTACATTACTACAATAGCTATACTTACAATGGTTAAGTTAAACAACATATAACCTATTATGTTAAATAATATTAATCTATTCTGATCATGACCCAACCCCAATGTGGAATGTGCTATGAATATACAATACTAGTTATCATGCTAGTAGTGTACAATATTATTATTTAATATCAACTTTAAGGCCAGATAGCAAGCTTCTTTAGGAAACATTTCGATGTCAGTTACATGCTAATAAATTACTGACAACGCACTGATTGTGAATGAAAGGAAATCGAGGTATTACACAAAGGTCATCAGAACGTCCATGTTATCATTGGGTAAAACTCTTGAAGTATTGCATGACTGATATTTCTGAACGATAACACTATGATATATTGTTGGCCTCTGGGATAAAAACGTATACTAATGTATTAAATAATGATATTGGGGTAAATTTGTAATAATAAAAAATATATTAGAACAAGTATTAATGATTAATACATAGAATCTGAATGTTGGACATATAAACACGTTGAATATTCTATGTTTATTAAGCTGATCTATAGTGAATGAAGTTGATCTATGATGAATGAAGTTGATCTATGGTGAATGAAGCTGATATATGGTGACTGAAGCTGATCAATGGTGAATGAAGCTGATATATGGTGAATGAAGCTGATCTATGGTGAATGAAGCTGATCTCTGGTGAATGATGCAGACTTTGAATGTTCAATCATTACTCTATCATCTATGTTTAACTTTAGTTTCTATGTATCACTCTTTAGGTTTTATGTAGTGTAATCATACTCATGGTTTACGGTTTATTATTTCATTTGTATACTATTAGAGTAGTAGTAGTAATAGTAGTAGTAGTAGTAGTAGTAGTAGTAGTAGTAGTAGTAGTAATAGTAGTAGTAGGCGACTGGCTACAGCCATGGGCCCAATCCTGAATGTGGGACGTTCCGGATGATCCAATTCTGTTGTCTGTACGGACATGAGGCTGAAGCAAGGACATAGCTCCGCTACGGGTTCAATAAGAATGATACACTTTCTAGATTGTCTACATAAATATGTGTTAGTAAGTGAAGGTTACTGACTGAATCGTTGGTTCCAGCTTTTTATTCACATTATTTATATAATACACAAGATATATTTTCATCACACAAGAAATAAAAGCAACATACATACATGTATGTTCCAACCGCGTGTGTGCTCTAATATCATTCCCTCAGTATTACATGTATAATGTGAATACATGTGAATATTAACATTAATTACTGTTCGCAATAATATATAGCTTACGACCTACTCTGACAAAACTGGAAGGAAGCATGCATGCATCTATATATCCTGTCGGCTGCATACAAGCTGCTCGTTTCCAATATCTCGTTTTGAGAGCGAGATCTTCAAATACGCTCCATCATTATAAACTCCTTATCCAGAAGCAACCCTGCAGCCTACTATCTACACGTACATCCAGGAAACCTGTCTGCCTGTCCGTTTCTATTTTTCACACATGCCTCACACCCCCACACCCCCCCACGCCAATATATCTACGTGAACCTCGATCCCGACCACTCATTTTACGTTCTGGGGCAAACAAACGGGATGTGGTATATATTCTGTACATCTGACCTGTGGCAATCGATGTGCATGAATAAGAATTGCTACTACATGCATTTAAATCATGGCTGGTTATTTGCCAGTCGTACTTTATGTTTTCCTAGTGCATTAACTATATATATAATACAGGCCTATAACCAAACCCAGACTACAGCAAATGTCACATCACTTTCCCCGACTCCAGCATGCAGTCATAGGTCATCCAGGTCCCGGGTCATACATATGGCGTACGCATAATTCCATACCATGGATTCAACAAACTGACAGTTTACCGCCTTAAGGCAAAATAAATTCAGTGAATTAGAACGTCAATAGAACCATCCATCTAGCACCTCTAGTCTTTACAGTCTATTTGGTCGAGACGTAAAAACAAACTCCCCCCACCCCTCTCTCTCTCTCTCTCTC
>JAUTBT010084827.1:0-12035 GCA_032361225.1 Lepetodrilus schrolli | reverse complement strand
GCAATGCAGTTATCATCCTTGGTCTTGTCAGTACCAGCCGATGCTCGCAGGTATACTGCAACATTCAGCGCTACGGACGTTGCGCGTTTCCTCCTGCCCTAAACTGACAAGCCATGATATATGTAAAATAATCTTGAGAGCGACAATAAACCCCAATTCATAAAAAAAGATTTTTTATAAAAATAAAAAATGATTGACATGCTGTCTTTGCCTCAATAATAACAAAATTAAGTGTGTGTGTGTGTGTGTGTGTTCACTTAATTGATGGCTATAAGTAAGGATCAGCTCTATGCATTTTTACGTAGTATTGTCTTTGAACATAGTCATGATGTTCCATATGATATATTAATAGGTGTTAGATACGTGGAGGTCAACATTTCCATAAGTGATTATTGTATTGTGTTATGTATACGATATATCCTTAAAGTGTGAGGAACTTCATTTTATGGTTGAAACAAGATACGGTTATAGTGTCTATGAGCCTATAATGTCTATTTGTGTCTATAATGAAGTAAATTAAGTAAATAAATTAAGTAAATAGAGTAAATTAAGGAATAAATGATGATTTTTTATTAATAGTATACCTACAGTTTTAACATTATACGAGGCTAATTCATTATATTGCATTGTTAACTTTCTTAATTTTAGAAAATACCCATTTTTTCTCTCACATTTGACTCGTTAACGATCAGTAATTACGACATTATAGGTACTTGAATATTGATTCTAGGCTAGAGGTGGCAGAGCATTGCGCTCTGCAGGGCGAGTTGACAGTGAGTTGTTTTAATTTATTTTCAACAACGTCAACACCGCAAGGCAAGAATAACTATGATGAACGATCTGGCATTAGTATCAAATTACATAGATTCCACAAGAGTAAGCATTACACTGAAAGACTTAACAATCTTCGATGGGAATTAATCATGCCAAATCCCCCCAGTTTCAATATCCACCCCCACCCCCCTCATCTAAGAAAAGATTGCGTATAGTACAAAATTACATTTGTTTCACAAAGGTTCGTCATTCCAGGATTTCAGGAACGACCAGCTTAACAAGCATCCATTGTTGATTTCGTGAAGAGCGCCGTCTATCAACTCGAAAGTCGAGGCGGAAATTGAAAAGAGTTTCTACTCGACTTGCCTAAAAGAAAGAAGAAAATAAATCAAGTTGAACAGCATCTAGGAAACTGCACTAACATGGTCCTTGGAGAATTTGATAATAAGACAAAATAAAATACTTCTGCTCGTTGGGACTCAGTAGAGGATCAATATGAATAGTGAGACGGGGAGAGAGATGAGCGTTGTCAACTACGAACACAGACTGCTGACGGTAGCTGGAATATACATAAGTTCAACATAGGGTACAACAACCCACAACAACCCACTGAGAACACATTACTATGATTGTATAGTACCGGTATTGTCTTGGGTAATGGCATGTCCAGATGCATGCGAATTGACATTCCCGGTATTCTCGGGAATATACATTTACACGCAACATGTGTTATGCGTCAGACCAAATAGACAGAATACAGAACAGTAAAAGCCATATCTAATACATGTTTAATAATTATTATTGTGTTCCATTTTGCACAGACATATGCATAGTTTATTATATACTTAGCAGTGAAATACTGAGATGCCTCAATCATAGAAACGTCATATTGTCACTGCAGTGAAGAGAACACCTTCCGGTACTACTGAATCAACGATGCCGACTGCCACTTTCGTCAGTTCATCGTACAATTATTTGATCAATTTGATACACCACGTTAAATATTTACGATGTTTCAGAGTTGTACCAGTTGTTTGTATTTGTTGATCATTTGAATATATTCTGTTTTGACTTCTATTTGTCGTTAAAACTATTGAAGGCTAGTTCGTCGTTATGGTCGCCATTTTATTTCAAATCGTTCGATGATTTATTGTGACACGTCATGTTATCAGCTCATGACGTCAGCATACATTGTCCAGTTGGGAAGCTTTATAGTTTTATTTTCAAGGTTTTGTGACGTCACTCGATGAGAGATACATGTTATTTCACTAGACACATTAACTATCCTCTATATACATATATCATGTACAGTATTGAGGGTAATACAGGATGATTACTTCCAGTTGAAAATAATGCATCAAGAATGTATGTCTGAATAAGGAGAAGATATATGGATGTCAAGCTTAGCGTAACTCTTTCCATGCTGGAGGCAACCGGAGATGCCATAAAGAACAGTGCATGTGCTCTCAGCAGGGAGAGGGTTAATATTGTGTGGAAGTTATATGTACAATCTGTAAATGCATTGTACTTTTGTGCGCTATAGGATATTTTAAGTTTACTCTTCAGGTGTCGATACTGTGGTTTATTGCCATTTCTAAATATTTAAATTATTTGGTTAACATTGTTATGACGTTCAGTGGATATAGCCTAACAGTATATTTTCGTTATTTATTTCGAATTTACTTCCAATGGTAGGAGAAATCCATTTACATAGATTTACCCAAATAGGCTTAGAGTGGATACACTAACGATAAATTGTATCTTTATTAGTTGCATAACGATCATAATAAATATATTCCATAATCAATTTTAAACAGAAAATATTTTGTGGTTAAAATATTATGAATTATTTTGAATTGAAACCATCGTAGTTCTGTGCTGTTAGTGCACATGTGTGCCATAAAGTGGAACTTTTCCCACTGCTTATTTGTATATTCAGTACACAGTAAATCTTCATATAGATTATGACTTTTTATTGTTAGCAGTTTGGGATTGAGTAGGAATGATAAAAGCATCGACGTACTTTTTGTATTTAAATGTAGGTGGAAGATATTGAATGGCAACAATGGTGAGTATAGCTTTTGATTAATACATTGACCGACAGATTTAATATATTTTGTTTATTGCCATAGTGTGATTTAGTGATTTAGTGTGATAAATAGCAGAGAGAAGAACGCTATTTTTAGTAGGCCTGTCCCATGGGACATACCTGTCAACGGTACTTTAGAAATGCACAAAAACAGTATGGTGTGTTTTTTCACCCTAAAGAAATTAGGTACACGAACAGGTCGGCTTTCATTTTGTTTATTATACATCTATGAGCTTTTAGGATTGTATATGTTAAGGCCTAGCGATAAGGCAATGCTATTTTTGTCACAGAAGGAGTTGAAATATAAACTGGTTCCCGGTCCAATTTGCGTTGCGGTCGACCGGTGCTAAAATGGAAGACTAAACGCAACGCTACCCAAGCTTAGACGGTTCCCTGTTGGCCTAGAAGTACCATGGCCTCAACTAGCGACTTAGTAGGAGAACATAACGGTTGTGACGGTCTTTAAAATACGGTGTCGCCATGGGGCCACTTTGATACACAACACTTCTTTATTTGATTAATATTAACCAGAATAAGTACAAATGATACAGTTAATTCTTCAGACGTAGAAACCAGCAATATATTCGCTCTCTGAGTATGCTTGTAGATTGGCCCCGTTCGAATTGAACCAATTAACATTATGTGAAATCCTGCAAAGTGACGCTATTTTCTGACGCAGCCAGCGTTAACGTTAAACAGTTATAGGTGACCATAAATAGGAGACGTTCAGTGGATTTGGATTACGGGTCACTCGTGGGATACAAGGGGCATGCTACGCTTGGTTTAAATGTGTGAAAAGGTCATTATACATCAAAGAACGGGTCTTTGAGAGGCTGGTACATAACATTTTCCCTGCTGAGGATTTCGCTGAGAAATGGCCACCATTTTGAAAGTCGTAGACCTTTTCGACGGCGGGTGGCTAACAGAAAATAATGAACGTATGTGAGTATATGCTAAGTAGTATCCTTGGCTGTATTCAATTAACGACTCTAGGGTCCCGAGTGTTAGGTCGAGGAGCATGCGCAATGAGTACTTGAATCGAACGGCAGGAGTAAACATTGAATGAATCAATATGTGAACAATTAAAATTAATAATTAAATTGACTCGACTATCTCATCCAGAATATATATATATAGAGAGAGAGCGTTTTTATTCTCCAAATCTATTAAATGTTTGCTTAAATAAATCATAAATATTCCATGTGATACATCACATTGAAACTTCGATTGGGATTCATAAAATGGAACAAAAACGATACAACCTCATATTATATTGATAATAATATATATTATTTTCTCCGTCGACATATGACATATATTTCTATTGGGGGACGAACTATTTTAATTGTCAGTCTAGATTCCTATACCTTGGAGACATCTATAAACTATTTATTACTCGTCTAGCCATGGTATGAATATAATATTCAAATATCATGTATTATTGTTATTCGGGAATAGATCTAGACTAGACGATCACCTTTATTGACCCCCATTTAACACAAACATGCGAATTATTGTACGGTTAGAAAATATCCGGTATGTGACGTCGGTTAATTTAGAGATGCAAAATTACTGTTACATACTATAGATACTGTTATATATATAGATACTAGTACATAGAGATAGTAAATAAAATATAGACATATATACCTCTCTCTCTCTCTCTCTGTGTGTGTGTGTGTGTGTGTGTGTGTGTAGGGCGGGAGAGTGGGATTAGAGTGTCCAGTATAAAAAACATTTAGGGTACCTACTGTATATACCTACTGCAAATACGCATGCGCTACTGTATCGGTACATTCGGTGTACCAAGATATAGATGAATAGATAGATAGATAGATTTGTTTTGGATTTTTTTTTTAATTGGGGTTTAGAGCCACTTTCAAGTTCTATCACTTATACCGCGGCTTGTCAGTTTAGGGCAGCAGGAAACCCGCAACATCCATAGCACTGAATGTTGCAGTAAACCTGCGAGCACTGGTTGGTACTGACAGAAGATATGTACATACATATATATATATATATATATCAATAGATGGATGGATAGATAGATATATAGATTAACGTAGTTGTTGCACTACTATGACAACAAATGAACAGGAAACTACTTGTTCAGTTAGAGCGGTTCTTGCGCTGGATGGAAACACAGGTCATCGCGATTGACATTCCCTGTGCTACAATGCTATGACATATACGTGTGTATTATATTATTACGGTCGATATATTCCTACAGTAGAGGGGAAGCTGAGGCAATTTGAATTATGTTGGACTACAATGCGGTTACATATATAATATTGTCCGGAGTAGATGACAGAGTGTCTCATTGAAGACGTAACACCCACCCACGTGGACTGTCGGTTTAGTTCAATATAGAATAGGCATAAGCTTCAGAGCACATTAATTTGATATTTGAAAGTAATAACGTCATCTACATGTGTAATCTACAATATTTACATGTATGCTACCAATGATTGGTATAGTTCTTTTTCTTTCTCCTAATAGCACATTCCAATCTGATATCACATCACAACTTACTAAGTACAATGATGTTTTATTATTTTTATTAACGAATTAAATACATAATGCAATATCCTAATAGGCGCAGTCTATTTAAACCAATAGATACGGAAATACACAGTACTAATTTATTAGTGCCATCTTGCAGTGACGACATCAGACTCTTAGCACCAATACTGTTTCTACAAATGTAATAGAAAATACGCGAAAATTCGCAATAAATCTAAGGGGAGTTAACTCTCCGACCGCTTCCGGTCCTTTTCATGGTTTGACAACCGTGTGAAACACTGAGTGGTATTGGCGATGCCATTATATATCAACTGGCTTCATTCTGACCTCTATTTCGACACGCACACTTGTCCATGCGTTTCTTTATTGAAACTAGTCTCCTTTCGATATCCAGGATAAGCTCTTCGTAAATCGAAAGTCATCTGACGTTTACCATCAAAATAACTGTTTTTGTTGATTAATATCATGGAAAGAGATCTCGTCCAAATCCAGATGACATATTGAATGAGGATCCCAAAAGAAAGGACTCCTGGTTGATCAATGGAATGTCAGTCCGCAGAAGTATTGGACAAATCTTTGGTACGTGTTCTTGCCTTCTTCAAGCAACGAAAACCAGCGCGGTTGATTTCTTGCGGCATGGGATGGATTACGTATTAACAAGAACACGTCCGATTATATCTGTGTGCTAGCGCTCAATGAATTAAGAGTAATGTGCGTCTAAGAAACGTATATTTGACGCGATTACTTTAGTTTACAGATGCTTGCTGTGTAAAAAGAAAAAGGAATAATAAAAAGCTATTCTAATGACGAATGAAGCTATGGTTTCGAGTCTATAGAGGTGATTTTGCACGGAGGACACGTGGACTTTTACACAACTCTCGGCTCTTTTTTCTCTGTGTGTATGCATTTACTCTCATCGAAATCAATGTCTTGACAAGAACCACTTTGCCAAATATGAATTGACAGGAGGAGATTGGGATCAATGATGCTATGAAGGAAGAAATGGGGGCGAATTCAGAAGACGTGTTTATCTTCTTCTCATCACCTAGTTTGTACTACGCGGCGACGATAAGAAGTATCTGAAGAGGTCGCACAGATGAACATGCCTGTCCATGTTAGAAAATCTGAAGTCGAATAAAAACATAAATTCAAAAGTTTACTTAGTGGAGAATAATATTAGTTCGTTGGACGGTCCGTAAAAATGATGACGAATTTTTATTTTAATTTTAAAATAGCACAAACCGATGCGAAAAACTGACATCATTATGGTGCCATCTTACAATTAATTTAATGTTTTTCCCCATTCTCTGTAACGATGAATATTGCCTGCTTATGTCCGTCATGATCAGATGTTAACTAGACAATAATCATGCGTTTCAGAGGATGATTCCGTCCCTGCTGGATTAATACTGATGACTACACTATATGGATATACTAAGTTTGCCTCTAGCCCGAAGAAGCTCATAAGCTGATACACGGAGGCAAGTTTATTGCCAAAGGTAATAGTCTTTAATAATACCATGTGACTCTAGACATTTAGCATTGACATGCATCGCCGTGTTTCGTTTGCTAACTTAAAGGAGAAGTATTTCTGATCAATGCAATTTCGTTCGTGTAACGCATCAGAACAAACGCGGAGCAGATCAGGGAATGGTATAGAGTAGGCGCGGCGTACAACGCTAATTTAATGAGTAGACTGGGAACAAGACATGTCGTAAGTAATAGCACTGCTGTTATCCCAATATGTGATATATTACCGTATATTGACGACATTTTGACGACCGGCATCCTCTGTAAGCGCCAGTGTAGTCTTAATTTGTTTCGGAATACAACTAATGCGCCAGCTGATATCCTTCAAGCCAAGACATTGGCACACCTATAACGCATCGTCTTGTCGAATACCGAATTAGGTTAACTGAGTTAGGTTTGTGTTAGGTTTGGCAAGCCCCGTTCCATCGCATTAGCTGAAGTAACTATTAAGACATTATTGTATATCATCGTAAATAATCACGATAACATTGTCGTCATCAAATATAATATGATGTATGGGTTTCATATACCGCAATAGTTCAATATTCAATGACTGGAATTTATAAGGTAATGCTATACGACTTAAATTTAAAAGAAAACTAAATTACACTCATTGACTTTTGTGTTGTAGATTTAAACGCATTCTATAATAATACATGCATGCATACCAACCTTGCCCCAGCACGTACTCGATGGCCATGTGATATAAGGTAACTGCGTACAATGACCTTTGTTGTAAATGAAGATATTTCTCGAATTTCATTTTGATGTGTCCATGTGCCTCCCAGATAAGTGTGCGTTCTACAATCTCTGTACACAGGTCAAGCAGACTAACCCAGTAGACGGAAATTAACATTGACCAGACCACTCTGACCCAGAGTGGTCAGTTTATAATTCATTAGCTCGCGGGCATCAGTATAGCGGAGAGTTGAAGCATAAAAGTAAATTGTATTGATTTAATTGTAGTGTTATAAATAATACATTTTTTGGAGTAATTTTCGCGTTTAATGAATGAACCAACGTAACTGCTTCCGAATATATTAATAAAAGGTCCGACCAAATATAGAAATAATTACACCAATCTCCAAGTGTACTAGCTCTCAGTGGGTTATCTCGACTGTCTTGCATAACTATGATTGACATATCAAAGAGAACAGCTATTGCTGTGTGGCCTAATGGTATGGTATATCGACCTAGCTTTATGAATAAAACGTCTGATGTTTTCTCCGATATTTACCATATTTTCTGAAGGGAATTGCTGTATAGTGACATAATAAATTAAAAGTGTCATATGAAGATAAAGTAGAGACATGCTTACTTCAACAGCATACTGAACAATTCCAAAGGCATACATTGTAACATTTATTATGAGGGTGCTTTGAGTACATGCCCTAGTCAGCTTCTCTAGGTTCATGCCGTACTTCACTTTATGCTAAGTAGGTACAGACCCTTTCCAGAAACAGAAGCCCCCTATTAAGAGAGGCTCCTCGAACATCAAGGGACTACTGTTGTCAGTGATAGTCCAATTAGATGCCTCCTCTACAATAGCCCCCCGCCTATCTCTGCTTCATTTACAAAAAAAATAATCTGCATTAGTTTTTCCCGAGATGTTTATAGTTGTTTCTAACATGTGTTTTGATTGGTCAGTTTTAAAATAGATCACGCGAAGACACGTTGCTTTGATACCAGGTATTATAATGGGATGATACCAGGTATTATAATGGGACATTGAGAAACTGAGTAACGTCGTGCAGATAGGCATTATTGTGGACAAAAAGTAACATGTGGGTGCGAACGGACTTGTTTTGGGGGCGAAACGTCTGCCACCCGAGCCTTCCATGTGGAAGGTGTCCTATAGTACGCTGAAATTGTTTGTTTGACGTATACTAGTATATCCAAGTAACGTAATTCATGTATATTGCTGTGAGCAACTGGACAAATTAACCACCCATGCCATATCGTCCGTTTACGAACCCATGCCATATCGTCAGTTTACGAACCCATGCCATATCGTTCGTTTACGAACACGATTGCTTTCAAAGTATCACAATATTAACATTCCAGCATGCATTCCACACTTGTTTTTTCCCCCAGTGATTCGTAATATTATCATACGTGAAAACATTGATACTCTGTTTAAGCTATCCACGTCATAACGTAATTTTGATTCCGACCGTAATCTAACAATAACAAAAATAATGTCAAATACATGCCTACAAAATACACATCCCCCCGGAAAAGACAATTGCAGGTATAGTTATATCTAATAAGTCTATGGGATTTATAGGGAAATGCAATCTCCTGAAATACCATGATAATTGGTGTATGACATTGGCGGTTTGGACTCTGATGTTTGGTCGGAGTGGCATAACATTAAGTATTGTCTGCGAGTCATGTTCTTGCAAGACAGTATGGAATCGAGGTCAAGGTCATTATTGTGACGGAATTATGACAACCTCATCGCTTGACATTTCAACGAATATGAACATCGAAGCGTTGATGGATGGGTATTCCTGTGATTTTTGCACTTGAAATGGGTGTTTTCGAAGTTCGAATCATTTAACTCAATTGCGTTAAATTGGCAATATACGTAATAAGGTGAAGCATTTAATATGATATACGGCGATTGTTGCTTACACTCTAATAGCAGGACATGCGAGTCGTAAGACCATTATTTATATTGATGCTATTCCCGATGGATTAATCGCTGTAATGCTATCCTGTTCCATGTGAATGTCATTCTTTAGGTGGCTCTAGCCTTGTTGTTCATAATAACTATTCTTGTTGCGTAATACTGATACATGTATACTAACTGGAGTAGAACCGTCTTGGTGTTACATATCTTCTACTACCGCATTTTCTGTTTATCAGAATGGCACAGCAATAAATGAATGAATTCTTGCTTGTTACAATTATTCGTGCTTGTTCATCAGAATTACAGAACGAATGAATGCATGGATTCTTGTTTAACGTCTCATGGAAGAGTCTTCTCCAGTCATTCGTTGGAAAGCTGGATTCACCCAGTTGTGGGAATCATTAACAACATTTAAATTGATTTCACTTCATGCCGTATTCTAATTTTGGGATTTAAATTGAGAATGATGCATTATTTAGCTTGTATCTATCCTCACAGTTGTTCTCTGGAATATACGTGTGTAGGTTGTATGTTTCAATCTCGAGACACAGATTTGTGATGGCAAGACACGTATGATGTTATTATCAGATCTTAAGTTACCAGTTTCAACTTGTATTAAATGATGTCTGGTCGCATCTACTGCTGGGCAAGTGAGATGTAATTTATCAAGGGTTCCCCCTTCGTCCACTCACTCCCCACTTACTCCTCATATAGGCGAGTAGGCACCGAAACCTGTCGTCTGATTAGCCTACAGTATTTAATCATTCCATCCAATTTGCAATGACATTGATGCCAAGTGTATGGCGTCTCGCGCCATAAATCACTTTAGCAATTTCAATTCGCCACATTTTAATTTAGGAAAAATGTATGATAGGCATATTTTTCAGTGGACAAGTACTGAATCTTGAGGATATCAATCAATGTTTTATAGAATATTTTCAAGATTTATGGATGGGGTTTGAAACAGTGGACCATCTGTTGACCGGGAGGTATTTTCTCAGAGATGTAGATTGTAATTTTCAATGAAGATGACATAAATTTGGGTTATGAATTGGCCGGCGGGTTTTCGACGTGTTTGGTTGGAAATTGATTCAGGCTGTGTGTATTCATTGCTGAGAAGTAATTCAGCTTTCAATAAATGAAAAATGGTTTTCAGTATTAACGGTTACGAGATAAAAAATAAAATAAAATAAAGGTCGTATCGTCTAAAATATTGGCGTCCGTGTTTAAATAAATGAAAAAGTAATAAATACCAGCACGCAATATCTGCAATTGCATGCATTTAATATCCAATAGTAAATGGATACGTTAGTTTGTAAGATGGTGCATATCCAGCATATAACCATGCCTCAGGAATTGCAGTGGATACAAGTTAAAATAGTTCAATTTCACTTGGTATGGTAGTTATTCATGGTACCAGACGGGATAGATAGAGAAATAAATGGACGGATGGACGGAGATACCAATAGTGGATCAAGCAATAGACATCTATTATACATTATATGTCATCGGGTTATTGTCTGTAATTATGTAATATAGCATAAATTAATACCCAAATCAATAATGACAATCTACTATACTAGTATAACCACACTCGGTATAATACAATAATTGCCATACCATAAAATTGAATTTGTACGATATACCGTCGATGATTCCTTGTTTCTTATCGTCAGAAATTCAGAATACCGGGTATATTAATAATATTAAATCTAATATAATAGCATCTTTGGATGAAATATTTTCTATAAATACCTGTAGGTAGCGATTACGGTATTTTAGCAACGCTCTCCAGCTCCATGCTGTGAGACACATACGTCCCTAGGAGGGACCAGTCTGCCGAAATCAGTTAAGGTGGAAGGCGACTGTCAAAGCAGTAAACCCCACCACCCACCACGGTATTTTAGTCAATTTCGCGAGCCATATTATTGACATAAATTAGATTAATGGTGGAAAGTTTAGTCAGTTTTGCTACCCATATTATTGATATAAATTACATTAATGATGGATATATGTGTATAAGTCAGATGGCAGAATGTCATTACATTACGTCATACACGGGAAGGATCTTCTACTGGTCATGATGAGGTTTTCTATTAATTGCAACGATACCAGACTCATGCTTAATAGCATTGCAAGGTCCATGTTATATATATGAACTGTTTGAGCTATTGGGGCACCACAGCAACAACAAAAAAGTTGTCCTGTCAGGTATCCGGGCCAGGACACCTGGCGTGGATGCTCAAACATAAACCGGGACACCTGAGTTGAAAGTGTTAACCTAGGATCCTGCCTGATCCTGTTAGGATCCTGAAACACGACACTTTAGCTATATATTTTCTGTGTATATGCAACTGCAGACAAGTATCAATGCGAACTAGGACGGTGCAGACTAGTATTGATGTGGACTAGGGGGCGGGTGGTAGCGCAGTGGTAGAACAGTTGGACTTCGGAGCCAAAGGTTCCAGGTTCAAATCCCGCCCC
>JAUTBT010084826.1:0-30309 GCA_032361225.1 Lepetodrilus schrolli | reverse complement strand
ATTGCCGCTTGTAACATTTCACTTGAGTGGTAAGAGTAGACTAATACTAGTATATATTTTTACGTTTAATTAATTTTGAATAACATCGTTTAATTAAATTATTCAACCATATCTTCTGTGTTGTGTTTTTCATTCATTAGTATTAATTACATCGTACATTAATACGCCTGCTTCAAAAAGTAAACTTAGGGCTTCATATTTCACGCGAACTATAATTTTGCGTGTAATATAAGTATTTTACTGTATATTTAGTGACAACATCAAGTGTGACTCACACTGGGTGACATAAAAAAAACAAGTTACTCCAAACGACCCAGTATGCATCAGTAAAATAATGTCATGTTTTATCATAAAAACACACATTTTACTGTCTGGGGTAAGTTGACAGAATCTTGCTATAAATACGGGACAGGCTGAAAAAAACGTTAACAAGTATTGACAGACATTTTCCCCCATCTCTCAAATAGCGGCGAAAATTAATTATCTTGCCAAGACTAGGAAAAATCATATACATACATATATATATATATATATATATATATATATATATATATAATTGACAACTGTTTAAAATATATATAATTGACAACTGTTTAAAATAGTGAACATTAAACTACTTCAAAATCCAATGGTAAAGTTGGTGACAGTGGAGTAATCGTTCAATCCGAAATTCGTCGACAATGACACTGATTACAAGTGTTTAGAAAAGATTACACGAAGAAAATACAACCTGAATTAAAGGATACGAATACGCCCCGGCAAGCATTTTCGTTAATTTATTTGTAGATAAACAGATTCCAGGAAAGGTGTTTCAAGATACCGCTACACAATAAGAGGACAGACCCCTTCTTTTGGACGACATGTTCATTTATTTATCGTCCCACACATTTTTGGAAACTAAGGTCCGCCATATTGTTTCGGCTAACAACATGCGCAGGCATGCAGATTTTGTTGCTCACATTGCGCATCATACTCGAGTTGTTTCCCTTAGACGATGTAGTTCGAGTCCATGTGAATATTTTAATAAAGTCTGGATTCATTTTATTAGCTAAATATTTTATAAAAGTAATATAAATTAAATAATGTTTTTATAAGATTATTATTTTATAAAAGTAGTCTTCAATTAAATAATGTATGGATAATAGTTTGTTATTTGATAGTTTGTTATAGGAATAATAACAATAAATTCCTAACTGAAAATACCAAACAGATCTAAATAATAATTATTTTACATTTGTTGAATGTTATCTGTTCATTTATTCTTATTGTGACATCAACGGTATATTGATGCTAATATTATCAACATACATGTATACTGAATGAAGCAATTAAGTAAGTGGTCATATAATAATATGTCGATTATTCTGTACTTATTAAAATATAGGGCAAGTGGTAAAACGTTGAACTTCGAAGCCAATAGTTCCAGTTTCCAGGAGCCTGGCATCAATATTCGCGAAAGTTACCTTTCTGAGGCGATATTGATAGGATGCAATGTCTGTAGAGTGGTGATGCAGTTATCATCCTTGGTCTTGTCAGTACCAGCTGGTGCTCGCAGGTTTACTGCGACACTCAGCATTATGGATGTTGCTGGTTTCCTCCTGCCCTAAAATGACAAGTCGTGATAGAAGTGAAAGAATCTTGAAAGCGACTCTAAACCCCAATTTAAAAAATAAAAAATAAATTAATTAAAATATAAAAACATATTTGTGATAGAGGGATTGAATGTCATTAATAATTACATAAAATTACATAAAACACCAAGGCATATGTTGTGAATTCTTGTACCTTGGGCCAAATTCCACATTGCAATTGTACAACGAAGTCATTATTTTATGGGTCCATATATAATTGTTCCACTATATCAGTATCAGGTGAAATGAGTTTAACCCTCTCCATGCCGGAGATGTCATACAGAGTAGTACCTGTGCTTAATCCAGCAGGGAGATGGTTAAAGGCATATCATCATTTTCTGCAGGTCCCACTGGTTTTCAATATTTTCATATTTTGTTCGTAGTTTTGTATTTTTTATCACGAGAAATAACATACTGTAAGATATGAAAATATTGAAAACAAGTGGGGCATGCGTAAAATGTAGCTTGTTGCCCAATATACTTGCGTAGACATATCAAATGTACATACTTTCAGGTAAAATATGTTTGACCATGAAATATGTCAACAAACTATGATTGTATGCCTTTAACACATCTGTGCTTCAGTGATCTCACAGCAATGTGTTTTTATTGGAGTAAGAACCTGCAGAAAGTCTTTCGTAGTAATAATTATGTGGTATGGCTGGTGCACATGAACCAAGGGAGATAACTGTAAAGCATACTGCCATGAAAGTTGAAACTATCATCATTAATTTCCTCGTACTAAAAAATATCCTGACCAATGTTCATATTACTAACAAAATTCTGAATACATCAGTCGTACATATTATCAATAAAAGTAAACAACTCCATTAGCAATGGCAAACCTTTCAGTTTTATTAAGCAAAAGTTGGTGATGACCATGTTACATGATGAGAGTTTAATCACCCACAACAATTCTCCAAGTTGCAAAGATTGTAACGGCGAGCAAAGACATAGTATAGGCAAACAGTTGCAGTACAGAGGATAGGGACGTAAAAACAGAGTAAACAATTCAACATACATTGGTCTATGTGCAACAACGAGAGACATCCAGCCAATGCACGAAGATCCTGACTAGTGTGGCGCTTTTGTATAATGAAACTCTTTGCTATGACAAATTGCCTCGAGAAAGGGTTAAACTGCAACATTGTTGTACCAGTGTACAGCATGTCTGGATAAACTTCAACTTGCATTCGATTTTCGATCATAAAATGGACCAATCAGAATGTAAGCTGACATTTATCCAGACATGCTGTTTCTATCAATTTCCATGAATAAAACGGACAAATCAGCATGGATGACAGTTTTGGTTTGACCAATCGGCATAGGGCAATGGCTTGGATAGAATAACTTCACATTACTGTCCATATAAAAGGGATGGGAATATTTATCAAATAAACATAAATGAAATAGACTCTCATGTAACAAGTCCACCGTGAGTCCTCTTGTCGCAAATACTCAAAGTGTATAATGCATAAAAGTGACAATAGACATAGGAAGCTAACAGAAGGCGTGAAACCGTCTGGTGAGATACCTGGCAAAAATACTGTCACTTAAACCTAGCAAAAGCACTAAGTACTACATCACTACAGGTAGTTGTCATTTAAAAATAAAAATTTAATGATCAAATCAACGACATTTTGTACTTCCATCACATTCTAGTATAAACATATATATCATATTTGACAGTGCCCGATAATTATTGTTAAATAAATTAAGAAATCCAGATAAAAAAAAAATTGTGTATGGGAGTAAGAATTAATAAGATAACATTTAAATTTTACAGTTGTGAAGTTAACAGTTACAATGAACAACTACCAGCTTTAGCGTAATGAGGCTTAGATGGTTATGTGGTGATGACCTAGTTTCCAACTGTGACCGATAGATTTAGATATTAACAATGTATAATAGTTTATTTTGTCTATGTAGGCCTCGGACCCCTGTACAGTAGTAGTTTACATCAATGCGGAAATTATGTATAGTATTATCAGCTGCTAAAACAAAGAGCTAGCACAACTACTGTAATTACCCTAATAAGTTGAACCTTCTAATAGTTCGAACACCTAAATTAATAACAACAAAAAATAAGAATTCTGACCCTAAAAATACGAAAAAGACCGTAATTTTCTACTTTTTCATAATAATTGTATTTTCGTTGTATCTTCATTTATTTACCATTTCATTTACAACCATATTTTGTACTTTAATTTGGTTGTCCATAATTATACGAACACCGATCATTTTCAATTTTCGATCATTTTCAATTCTTATTTTTCTAATAATTCAAACAGCTAAAAATGTAATTATTTTCTGTTTGAATTATTAGGACAATTACAGTACCATTAAATAGAATCATTAGAATGTGTCCTATCTTATTAAAATTAATCACATCCATGTATTACAATTATTGAGGTTTGATTAAAGTTTCATTTTGAGTTTATTGTTATGGAGGAGTTAACATAATGGAGTCCCAACATAAATTATACATGTACATATGATATATAATGAATGAAGATTAATAACGATAATGATGATAATTGATGAATCCTTTCAATATAGTAATTTGATTATCAAAATTACAGTAAGTCCATTCAGATTTTTTACTTTTATAACTTATATTTAATTATTATTGTATGAACAATAACTTTCTTTAGTAAATGTTATAAATATATATAGATTCAGATCTGTAAGTTAACATTGCCCACATTCACTGGAATTAATTGATAATCTCTGACAACATTAGAGCAATAATCAATTATTATTTGGGGAGTGAAATCCTATGCAACTCTAGTCTAGTATTTCTTCCCAGTTTGAAAATATAAATTTTTGCTCTTTCATTAAATTAAATATAAGTGCTCAACAAAATTGAAAATGTGAGTATGATTAGATGGCTTATCTAATCGAAGAAAGCAATGCATCTAAGACAAAAACAATGTTAACAATTTGTTGGATACAGTATTTACAGATCAGTAATGTGATATACCAGTACACAGATAAGTATACAACATGCACTTGTCCATTGTCAGATTATTTACAACCCATTGGTGCTTGCAACTATTGGAACAAAACAAATCTCTGTTCACCACATATATTTACCATGAAACTATCCCCTAACACTTCAATAGGTTGTAATATATGTACATATATATTTTGTAATTGGGTATAGATTCTATTTCTTCTATATTCACAATACAATTAGCACCTGCACTGTGGACATTGAATCCTGTGTTGATAACTACAGGACAGTACGAGAGGCAAGCATGGGATAAAACCTTCCCAAGAGATCAGTGTTTAGAAGATTGACCAGAGAGTTGAGGTCTTCAAACACTTGGGCAGTTTATGCTACGTTTTTCATCGCATGGTGATAATGTTTGTAAACCTATGGTATTATTATAAGATAAACCTTCCCAGTCGGCGAAGAGACATAAAATATCTCGCCGTCATCACTGCAACAATTCACGCGGTGTTGTTTCTCAGGCGTTTATCCACTTCAGCCAATGGGAATGCAGCTGTCGTGTTTTGACAACTTTGTATGTGCAGAAGGCTAGTGATAATCGCTTGTATTTTTTAACGCTAGTGTGGACATTGTCAAAGCCAGCGATGAATGGTGTGTCATATCGCATCACGATTCACACGTTGCGAAATGCTGTATAAACTGCCCTAATGTGCGAAGACCATTAGGTATCGTACCAATATTATTCCACTCCTGTAGCGTGGATCGGCATTGAGAATAACTTCCAAAGCAACATTAATACGTGAAAAAAACTATGTGCCTGGATAAAATCTATTCCGAGTATGTACAGCAATTGTATTGTTATCCACAACTTGGCTTAATTTGTTCTCAACCAAAATATAGCATCCATAGACGATGTAGATTTATCCACAGACAACGTAGATTTAGACATTTATTTTATCTCTTTTTAAACTTAAAATAATCTTGTTCAGATCCAAAACAGAGTAATTGTTATAATCCAAAGGACAATTACTGTGTATATGTAATGACTTTCATCCATAAGTTATTACAGAGTTTACATATCTTCTCATAAACAATCATAACACAATAAAGCCACAAATTCCATTAATCATTGGGGGACTGACAAAAGTAACCATTTAAATTGATGATAGAATCACTTCAACCAAATACAACTGACCCAGATCTAGTCTGGTCAAGCAATAATTTATATATATAGATAGATATATACACTCACACATACAGTTTGAAGACCTCTCATGGCTGATCTCTGCTAATACCACTGGAGTGCAGGTATAATTATAATCCAATAATTACATTTTTCATATTTATATATATACATAATTTATACACGTTAATCTTTATACAAACAATCTATGTGTTAAGATGCCTTACTATTGTTTTTTTCTTCACCTGAATAAAAACAAGTTGCTCAAATAAAAGCTCAGAATATTTACATTTAACAATGGTAAGCTTATCCGTGACACCAACTTTTAGTCTTCTCGAGTGGCTTTAACTCATGCATTCGGTACATCGTAACCACGGAAACAGATATTTATGCCGCCAACTGTCTTCTTGAACCATCTCTCAGTGACGTATTTATGCTAACGGAGGTAAGCCTGCCTTCTCTCGACATTTCTGTAGCAATGCACGAAGGAGAAACTGTTTTCTTGACAACTCGCGGACTTGCTGAAAATGAAAATCGGTACAATTTGTTGAAACAATGAATAGTGATGAATTAAAAATTAATATAAAATATGCATTAATGAAATGTTAATAAAAAAAAAAGTTTTTTAATTATTTTAAAAATTGACCTTGAAAATAATACAAAATTAAATCTTGTATCTATGAACGTAATTGAAGGAGAGAACGTGTGACCTGTAGTTGTAGCAACTTACCTTAAGAAAGACTTCTAAATCTACAGCATTTTTTCTCAAAGCTTCTCCAAGGTAATATATTGTATCTTCTATAGCTTGCTCTTCAGCAAAGGCATTTAGTAACCTGTGAACACAAGATAGCAAATTTAAATTGAGCATATTTTTTAGGCTACAGTGAAAAAAATAAGAAACTTCCCATTCCAAAAGAAATCTTAATTTAAAAAAACAAAAACATGACATGAGTTTTATTGTTTTAAGTTGCATTGGGAATCTTTTACCTATTTGTGACGATTTAAATTTTTTAATAAATATGACTGAAATTCGACATTTTTATTCTAGTAATTTTGCTAAAAGTGTAGTATGTATTCAGTAAACTAGTACACAAAGGTATACATCATAATTATCTATACAAGGATGTACATCTACTGTCTATATAAGGGCACATATATACTTACTGTCTATACAAGGATGTACATCTACTGTCTATACAATGACACATATATACTTACTGTCTATACAAGGATGTCTATATAAGGGCATATATTATATATACTTACTGTCTATACAAGGATGTACATCTACTGTCTATATAAGGGCACATATATACTTACTGTCTATACAAGGGCACATATATACTTACTGTCTATATAAGGGCACATATATACTTACTGTCTATACAAGGACACATATATACTTACTGTCTATACAAGGGCACATATATACTTACTGTCTATACAAGGGCACATATATACTTACTGTCTATACAAGGACACATATATACTTACTGTCTATACAAGGACACATATAAGGACACATATATACTTACTGTCTATACAAGGACACATATATACTTACTGTCTATACAAGGGGGTTGTTGTTACTACAGCATCATCGATGTCAAGTTGATTGTTGCTATCTAACTTCTTGAGAGCATCCTTAACTTCTTCATCTTTCTCACGTAGTAGATGAATGTTCTGGTCAATATCCCCCTGAAATAGTGAATCACCATGAAAACATCTCACCATGGAATCACTGCTGAGTAACATTGTCCTGGTACCCGTAGATTGTGAAACCTTTTTGACTACAGACTCATGCTTAAACTCAAATAAGCTTTCATAATCTCAGGGCCTCAGGGCACAATGCTCTTGTAGGCTACAATAGTTGTAGGGACTTACAACTGCCGTTACAATATTTGTAGCGCTGTCTTATTCAGATAGCCTACAAGAGCGTCATGCAACTGGAACCGGGTCTGTATGTTACGAAAGGTTCATACTCAAAGCTTCGTAATCTCAATGCCAGGTATGGTTAATTTCTTTTCAGATGAATTTCTTGTCAATGCCTTATTTTTCATGAACAGTGATTGATTGAATTATTGTTTAACATTACTGCAAAAATATTTCACCTATATTTGACCTATTGTTTTTTGTTTTGTTTTTTAATTGCGGTTTAGAGTCGCTTTCAAGATTCTTTCACTTATATCACGACTTGTCAGTTTAGGGCAGGAGCAAACCCACATCATCCGTAGCGCTGAATGTTGCAGTAAACCTGCGAGCACCGGCTGGTACTGACAAGACCAAGGATTATAACTGCATTGCCACTCTACAGACATTGCATTCTCTCAATATCATGTCAGAAAGGTAACTTTCGCGAACATTGATGCCGGGCCCCGAGGCGGGATTTGAACCTGATTTGACAATGTAATAGCACAGGAGACTGATTTGTTGTATTACGTCGCTGTAGGAATATTTCGCCAATATGCGACAACAAATGCAAGAAACAGACAAGTAAAAAAAAGTGTTATTGTTTTATGTCGCAGCGGGAATTTTTCACCCATATGTGATGATTGATTGAATTAGTGTTTTACATTGCAACGGAAATCTTTTACTCAAACGTGGTGATTGATTGAATTGGTGTTTTTTGTCACAGCGGGAATATTTTCACCTATGTGCAACGATCATACATGACAAAAAAATATAAAATAAAAAACAAGTGGATGGATGGGTGACCTTCTCTCCTTCCAGATCACGGATCATTTTCTCCAGTTTGTCCTTGCCGTTCTGGAGGTCAGTCTGCGTCTTCTTCAGGACATCAATCTCCGCCTGTAACAGTCACCAGCACGTCATGTCAGACCTAGATTACACCCCTTATATTTGTACTATGATTGTAATTATTTATTTTTTTATTTTTATCTATAAATACTTTATGAATAACAAATTTAATTAAAATTAAAACTAATAAACAAATATAAATATATAGCTATATAATATATATGTTTAATCCTCTCCCTGCTGGGTTAGGCAAAAACACAGCTCATTATGGCATCTCCAGTTGCATTCAGCAGGGAGAGGGTTAAGGCAGGAAGAAACCTGCCACATTTGTAGCGCTGAATGTTGCAGTAAACCTGCAAGCACCAGCTGATCCAAACAGACCAAGGGTGACAACTGCATTGTGAAGCTACAGTTGCATCAGAAAGGTAGCTATAGCGAACAATAATGCCGGGCTCCCAGGACAGGATTTGAACCTGGGCCTTTAGCTCCAAAGTCCAAACATTCAGGTTATGTAGAAATTAACAAGCAATATAATTCCTAAACACCAATAACTCATCGTAACATTCTACCATTACTCCACCGCCTGTGATTACTATTACTATTATGATTATCATTAATTTTATTACTAATGCTATTAAAATTATTGTTATTATTTTGAGTTGGAGTTCAGAATTACTTCCCTCTTATCATAGTTTGTCAATTATAGCATAAGGAAACCTGCAACGTCTGTGCTGCACCAATCAGGGTGAAGACAAACTACTAACCTGAGCTTGTGCAAATGTTTCACGTATCCTACGTCTCATTTTGTCCTCCACGGCCGACAGAAGCGACGCTCGAAGGTGTGCATCAGTCACCGTCCCGGTACTGCCAGCCGTCGTGTCTAGACACAGAGTGAGTGAGTGTCATTGACTGAATTATTGTTTTACATCACAGCAGGAATCTTTCACCCATACGTGATGAATAATATTTAATAATACTATAGATGTTTTTAAATGAAAAGCAGCATGGAAAACATGCCAAATAAGTCTGATAAAAATTGAAGTATATGATACAGAGACACACACAGACACAGTCACACACATACAAATATGTAAATAAAAAATAGTCTCAATTTCGCTATGAAAATAGTTCAAACTTTGGCAATTTTCAGCCACAGGATTTTACTACATAGATTTGTTATATCACAGTCATGTATTATTTGCAAATATTGTAACAGACTTTCAACATTTTTTATTACAAGCATTTTGCAAAATGAAGCACTATTACTCTTGCACTTATGTACATATTTATATTAATAAATACACCTAAATGACAATTATTCTACAGGAAATGCTGTGTGACAGGTGTGATCACCTCACAAACTATGAAATACAGCTAAACATCCGTCCTCAACTCACTTGCTGTAGACGTGGCCTGATACCCCGTTGTTGCCGGGTATGGTGGTGGGGTGCTTCCATAGGTAAATGGTGGAAACTGAGATCCCCCAAAGTTGGGCTGAGTCTGGGTGGGATACCCTTGCTGTGCTGGGTACCCAGGGTAACTCGGATTGGGACCTGGGTACCCGCCGGCTCCCCCTGTCTGTGGGTAGGGAGGAGGGTAACCTGTGCTTGTTGGAGGATACCCTGGGGCCCCGCCCCCGCCACCTCCCCCGGAGTACGATGGATACGGGGCAATACCACCAGCTGATCCTGGCACTGGCATCCCGCCTGGAAATATTATAAATTCGTAAAAACTTGAATTTAACTGTTGAATTTTCTATTCTGTAGAAATAAACAGCATTTCATTCATACAACAACTTGTCAGTTTACAGGGAAACTGGCAACACCCATAATGGCAAATGTAAACCTGTGAATATTGACAAACCAAGGATGATTACTGCACTGTCCCTTCCATCTTTGAATGTACATATTAACAAAAAGTAGAAATTAATACTATTTACCTCACAAGTACATGTACTAATATTATATTTGGAGAAGATGCATCTGGGAATGTTTCTTTTCCTTCCTTTTTTTGGGGGGAAACTGGGGTTTAGAGCTGCTTTCAAGCTATCACGGCTTGTCAGTGTAGGGCAGGAGGAAACCTGCAACATCTGTAGTGCTGATTGTTGCAGTAAACCTACAAGCACCGGCTGGTACTGGCGAGCCAAGGATGATGACTGCATTGCCACGGTACACACACCGCATCCTATCATGATCGGGTCAGAAAGGTTAACTTTCACGAACATTAATGCCGAGACGGGATTCGAACCAGGACCTTTGGCTCCAGTCCAATGTTCTACCATTGTGCTACCACCTGCCACAGGGCATGTTTCTAAAACCTAGAGGTGAGAATCTGGGAGAAGGGGGGTGCCTACCTTGTGCTGCAGGGTATGGCAGCTGTGAGCCTCCCTGTCCCATGGGGTATGGTGGCTGGTGCTGTGATTGCATCGGAGCCACCCTGGAGAACACCGGGCACTCTTCTCCGAATGTAAACACCAGGATCTGGATGAGACTCAACAAGTCGGACCCACCCTGAAACACAAATAGTTAAGTGATGAAAACACAGTGTCCAAGACAAAAGTATCTTGAAAGGGGTCTCTCCAACTAGCAGATATGTTGATGAATTATCATGCCTGGATATTTTAAAGTAAATAGTTTTTGGAAATTAAGCAAACCTGCAGATGAAATTATGCACATTTCAGAATCTCAAAAAGCTAGAATATCTTTCATAATTTAATTCAGATCAATATAAAATGGGTTTGTTCACTGAATAAATTATGGTTTCTTATTATTTTAACCATTTTATTCGGGCATGCTGGCTTTTATTTCCAACACTGGCTACACCAGGAATACTAACATATTTCCATTCACGAAGATACGGAAGGTCCACTTTCCCATTGCTGTCAACGTATCGGTTTGGTTTGATCTGCATGGTGCTGGTCGGGCGTACGAAAGCCATGGGTGGGTTGTAAGGATGTGTAGCCACTATCCAGATGCATACTGGGATATTGTACTGGTTTCCTGTAAACAGATGTCGGTATAAAAATAAGCTTTAAACCATTAACACCAAAACACACACAAATATATTTTTTATTTTTAAATAATTGTTTTTTATTCATCGTTCCAGGGTTTGGAATGGAGAATGTTTAAGCAACTCTCTCATGGATATTTTGCCATTAGTAAATTTTGTATAAATATAATATATATATGAATATATTCAATATTACTTTGTTGAAGTTTCATGTTTCTACTATGCACAATGGGAATACTGTTTTTGAAAACTGTTTATTTATACCTCCATGAGAGAGTTGCTTTTAAAATCATATCCATGACTGATGATTACATACAATAATTCATAGATATAGGGGGTGAGGAGTAATTTCAATTTAAGTTAAATAATATTCAGGCAATCAGTGAAAGACATTATTATTTATCAGCGACTTAAATTACCTTTGTATGGCACAGGAATAGTCCCCTCTAGATGTAGTAACATCTTCTGGCTACCATCATTAAACACTGAAAAGAATATCAATTATCATTATTACCAGAATTGTCTAATAAATCGGCAAACATGACTTCACATATGTCTACAGATTTGTTCTGCATGACAAAAAAAAGGACTGTTTGTTAATTAGGGGTGCAACGATTCACTGGTGCATCACGATACAAAGTTTGATGATTCGCGTATCGTATCGTGAGGCTACATATCGATACACAACGATACAGATGTATTTTATTCATGGAAATATTCAGGCTGTTCCATCATCTGTCCACCATAATGTCCGATAGATAATGACTGATCCGATCCAAACAGCACATTGTTGAATAAAGTAATACAGAGTAATTACAGCAAAAACTGTAAATTCATTTACTAGTATTTGTTTGCAAAATTAATTAAATACATTTTGCAACCGAGGTTCGGCCAAATTTAGTAATAAAAGGGATGGGGCCCCTAATCTCCACCATTGGATTTGCCAAATCATCGGTGGCAATACTTCAGCTTCAAAGTATCCTTTTGTTTTTCCGATCAAACACATTATTGAGGTATCGTATCGCGTATCGTATAATGACATGTGAATCGTGATACGTATCGTATCATAAGAAAATGTATCATTGCAGGCCTATTGTTAATTACCATGATGACATCAGTTTTAGAAATTACTGTTGTGCAACTGTTAATTTTTGTCATGGTGCAGGAACGATAACTAATTCGAGTATGGACATGTATCACAACATTTGCGAGGGCTTGTTTCACTTTTCTACTATTTTGGTACTATACTTGTCATTTGTATTATGTTGATATAATACTTTGTCATCCTTCTGTTCTATACACACTGATTTATAAATATTCTAATCAGTATTACTAAAAAAATAGACAGCAATATTTCCATCTCCTTCATATAACTACATGGAACAGTTCATATTTCTTAGTATATTACACACAATACAAGCATTTGTTGTAAGCATGAAGAAGTTATATATTTTTTAAAGGCTTACCAAAATTGTCATGACTCGGTCGAAGGTCTCGGTACTGGTTAAGGACATTGGTTACATCTCTCTTGGCAATGTCAGGATGTTCGTACTGTAAAAAGATAAATAACCATATTCATATATCATACATTTGTCAAGATACAATTACATCGAATACTGGTCAAGTTGTTCTGGAGAAGACAAAAAGGCCAGAACTCGGCTCTCCATTATTAGCTTCATGTGAAACGAAAACATTAACATGATCACATGATACTAGTCAATATAGTCTAACAGTTGATTTGGGATTTAAAGCCACTTTCAAGATTTGTTCACTCACATCATGGCTTGCATGCATATGTACAAAAATCAAATGATCAGTATAGAAACCAATCCAACAATTTCAGTTTTCAAAGGATCGTTCATGTAATAAACAATAGAAAGTAACAAGCTAAAATTCAATATTTTGATATGTTTAGACTAGTATCGCCCTACATTGTTTTGACGATAAAGTTTGATTGTTGTACTCAAACTACGAATGCGAAAGTTGTAAACACTAAAACAGATCAGCAGATGAATACAACTCTAAAACAGTAACCTTCTGAAGGTAAGACTTTAATGAACTCTCGTAGTTTGTCATCCTAAAGTGTAATGTATCAGCTATACGCAACAGCCGTGGAGGTATTCATAAGCGTATTCTTGTCACATTCAGGTGATTTGTTGCTCAATACTTCTATGACAGATTCACTTCTTTCGCCGCCATATTGGAATGCAACATTTCCTCCTTCCGGTTGAAGAGTTCCGCACACTTGTTGATTTACTAAAATTCTATGACACTGAAGAACTGTTTGCAATGACAACAGTCTATACGGTGCTTGTACTATACTTATTACAATAATACGAGATGGAAGGGACAATATGTCAAGGATAACCGGGCGTGTCACAAGCATGTACGTGTGTGTCACTATGCTATAAATATGCCTGGTTTTATGACGTCATAAAATCTGGGGAATCCCCTCGTTCAGAAAATATTTCCTCGCTTCATATTATCTTTTACATGTAATATATCTAACCAGCATATTAATATTACATGATTACATTTAATTAATCCTATTGATCGATAATAGAGGAGAGGAATTTTTGACAGGTATAATTTTATGTCAGAGGAAAATAATATGTGTTATCTTGCACTTGTAAATATAGAATAATTAACACAAACTGAACATAGACGATATTTTAACTAGAATAATAATTTGCACTAACTTTATTTTAGTTTGGTAAGCCCTTGTGGTTAGGTCTTACTGTAAATTAGCAACAACTAGCATTCGGTAAATATAATAATGAGTTAGCTGGTTAGTTATCTTACTTTATATACTCTCTTCTTGTTTTTTATGTGGTTGTGGCTTTGGCGGCAAATTGAACAATGGGCTACGTCGCAATTAAATTAAGTCTGATCTATCGTGTCAAAAATCATGCATATTCTCACTGAAATATTTCAGTTTAAGAAATCTGCATAGAAATATTCAAATCTAGATTTCTGTGGAATACATAACTAAGTCTGACGGTAAACCTTAATTCTCTGTGGCTCTGTAATTGAATCGTTCGAGAGAACCAATACCAATAGATCTGGGTACCAATCTATCACCAATAGATCTAGGTCCCGTTCCAGAGAACGATCGTAGCATAAAATGGAATTACGACTTTTCGTAGCGCTACGATCGTTCTGTGGAACGCGGACCATTATGTTTATAACGCTTTCATGCTCAATTCAGTCGTGTTCACAAATCCCCATATAAAATTTGAGCTTGAGCATGATATCGTACTAAAAATGTTTTGTAATGTCGGGGCCAGAGGTTACAATGGCTACCTATATTTAATTGAATCCTTCGAGAGAACCAGTAGGCTATGCTACCAATAGATCAGTATTAATTTTACATTGAAACATAATATAGCGGTGTATGTACAATGTTTGAATTCTGTGGGGATTTCCTCGTTCAATGATTCATTCGAGTTTCACCATACTATTTTTTTAATGAGTCGTGTACATTATTCAAGCCAAAATGTATGGAAGTCGTTCTATGAATCTATCGTGAAATATTTTCTGTATTCCAAATAATATTATACCAATTAACAGGGGATTTGAAGGATTATGATAGGTTGGCGGTTTTCTTTCTTCTTTTTGTTTTGTTTTGTTGTTGTTGTTGTTGTTATTGTTTCTATGTTATGTACAAATGCGATGATATCCCGATGCATGTACCCAATATGTGCATTGCATTAATATATAGTTAAAATCTAGCCAAAAATAAAAGTCGATCTACATGTAGGCCTATCTAACTGCGATGTTTTCCTTTTTATAAGTCTTTCTTTAAAGTTAGGTAATCTTTGCAATTATTTATTTCTCAGCCTGAACGAAAAGAAGAAAATATCCGTTAAAAGATAATACATCACCTTGGAGTATGAAATTTAACTGAATTGATTTCCAAAGCATTATTGAGTTATCTGCCGATCTATATAGAAAACATTTTAATTTAAATATTTTCTTCCTCTCCTTTCTTTTATTTTTGTAATTTAATTATTGCATTATTGTGGTACATTTTAAGAATACATATATATACAAACGGAAGCCTACTTATATAAGCATGTGCGTCAGTGCACTTATTTACTTAATATTTCTTTAGTAGTTCGCTTGATACCAGAGACCATATTGTATCGGAAGACTATAACTTTTGCCAATTCCGTGAATATTTAATGCATTTCTTTATAAAATAATAATTTATCGTAGGAATGTTTTGCAGGTTATACAGTAGCATATACAATCATATTCGTATGATCTCACACCATATATAAATCCTATGCTCGAGATGGAATATATAAAACGATTAGTGTCATAATAATATATTGTGGTGAAAAAGTAATACATTTAAATAGTAATACGGAAAAAAACGGCATTTCGCATTATATGTTCATTAGTCCCATATTTAGTGACGTTATTAGTTATATAATCGATACAAACAGGTGTGTTTAAATTGTAACATATTGTAAGCAATAATATAGGATATAAATACATATTCCTCCCTTTTACAGCGTATTTGCCAGAAATGCAAAACAAAGCAAAAAGATTGTAGTCCTAAAGTTTAACTTGTCAGACAGTATACAGTCTTAGACCTTCAAGAATCATCAAACGTGACGTGAATGTTTCTTCCCCGGCAATCTAATCGTTATCAGAGAACACTCATCAAGCCAGGAAGATCTTCTACAAAGCCCTGCACCAACCGCGTGTATAACCCCGAGCCGAGATAATTGTATCCCGTCTCCTCTTCTGTGATATCCCTGTCAAACATGATTCCGTTCTCGGCTTCTGAGTAATAAGGCACTAGACCAACTGTTGCTAGCCGACCAAATGGTGCGCGCCAAGACACCACAGAGTTAGAAGATAGCACCACGGCTTGTACTGAAAGCGGTGTGTGTCCTACACTGGGCTAACAAAAGAATGCAACTATTGGAATATCGTCTTCTTGGATAGGTAAGTGTTGTTGTATGTGTTATCATGTGTTTATACCAACATGACATAATGTGTTACTGCGGAGAAGATATGTAAAATAACGACGTGTTGAGGGCGCCGTGTTGATGATGGTGACACGATAAAAAGTCGCTTCAAGAACGAAGCGCTTGCATGCATGCTCGCGTTCCTATGAATTTCGGTCACCGGCGTTCTCGTCCACATTTATCCTGTCACGTAAATATATTTCCTTGACTCTTTTAATTTACCAACTATACCATTTTCATATACTTCTTATACGGAACAAATCTTACTTTGGAAATGTCGAAATACAAATGGATATTGAAAAACAAACGTGTCATGCATCATCTTCAATTCGTTCTTGTCGTCTATATCTATATTGTTGGTCCATACCGTTGTTTAACTTATTTGGTCCATACCGTTGTTTAACTTATTTCCGCTTTCACTATTATAGAGAAATCATTTCATTAGCTTCCTGCTCGTTCCAAGGAAGAGGTTGTCGTTTTTCTGGTAAGATGTAAATCTAAGGAGAACATCTGGGTATGATTTCCTAAAAGTCTAAGTGAAGACCCTTTGTTCTCCGTGTGATCTATGAAGAGGGGGGTAGGGTGGGGTTGGTTCTGGAGGTGGTGATATAAATTAGAAGATAGATTAGACAGACCAGTCTTTTATTATTTATGTATTACTTTAATACGGTTCTTTACCTGTTTACCTTTTACTAAATATACATTTAAATTATTATTTTTTTAAATATAAATTTATTGGAACATATTGTTGACTTATATGTATAGTAATATTGTACTATGATTAACATAATTAATAGAGATCTACTTCTCTTGAACTTTAAAAATGTTTTAAAGAAGGTCTTTGAAAAGTATGCACACATGCAAAAGAAACTTATCATTGTATTTTACTGCCAGCATATACTAGTCAGTGTGGCTGTTCATATAATCTATGACATAAGAAAGATACAGCTTAGATTATTCCCTCCCAATTTTTTTTATTGAAATAGATAAATAATGATTATCATAGAAGACATTAAAAAGAACCATGTTTGTAAATGGTTAATGTCTGATATCAAACTCACCATCAAAGATCACTCATCACTGATTTAATTTGATTTAGTATCCATGGAGAGGCAAACCCATGAATGTTAAAATGTGGTTTGTGAGGGGCACTGAGATATTTCAGATGGAGAGTAATACAAACTTATTTTTAGAGTGCTAGATAAGATCACCCAAGAGTGATATTCTAAGGTAAGTGATGTTGGCCACCTGTGTTGCATGTTAACATGTTTAAAAACCAGGTGAAAAAAAGGGGAAACCTCATACATAATGGAGGTATGCAATTCACCCTCTAAGAATTGTCCCAGTGCCTCCGTATACACCACTAGCCATGGCACATTGAGAGCCCTTAACAATTTCTTTCCTACGGTCAGGATTAATACTAATTAAAATATTTCTTTAGTGAAATTTATGGATGGTCCTTGTCCACCCATTTCCAAAATGTACATTTGAGCAGTTATTCTGGATATTTGATTTATATAAATGTGTATAGTAATAATAATAATAATAATAATAGTAATAATTATCAGAGAGCTCCTCTTAGTCTTTGTTTTATTGCGTTGGTGACATACTGACAGAGGATTCATATCTTCATTCAACTTTTAATAAGCGAGCTTGAATTGGTCTATTTTTAGACTATTTTAAGAGTACACATTATCATTGTGATCCCTTCAGAACAGGCTTTCTGGTGATATTTCCCAGAGACCAAGCTGTAGCATATGAGCAGCCACTGAGTTTGAGTCTTGAGGATGGGAGGTAATGGGAAATCAGATATGCCAGGATTTAAGACTAATCCCAAAGACAACATCACTGTTCAAAAGGTTAATTGAGTTTGATGCTCTTCATATGTTTTATTCAAGTGTCTACTCTGACAATGTTGTGTTCTCGGCCATTGATCAGAGTTCCGTAATATTCTATGAAATATTCATTGTAATTTTGCTAACGATTAGGGACTAACTTGCAATGTCCGTGATGATACAAAGATCAATATAGGAATAATATTTTGTGTTGGCATTCTGTAATATATAATAACATGGCGATAGATTGCATTCTATATGGACATTGAGGTA
The DNA here is from genome assembly GCA_032361225.1 of Lepetodrilus schrolli. NCBI lineage: Eukaryota > Metazoa > Mollusca > Gastropoda > Lepetellida > Lepetodrilidae > Lepetodrilus > Lepetodrilus schrolli. The sequence goes on along the minus strand of JAUTBT010084826.1, from coordinate 11,683 downwards.
ACATTGCAATAGAGAGATAGAACATGTATTACTTTTGTTATTTTACTTATGAAAATATATTATGTTTTATCTGTTGTATGTATTTATCTTAATCCCTTATTCACAATTCTTCAAATATGAATTTATTTATGAGAACAATATTTGATACTTTAATTTAATTAATATTACTGTGAAGATTAATGTTAATAAATATGGAAAATATATGTTGTAAAATTATTTAATAATTGGCCCAAATTTCATGAATTGTGATGTTAATTACATAAAATGTTCAGTATATACAATAAATTAGTTAACAGTTTGAAGTATAAAGTAATACAATGCTCATGTCAAATGCTAATTGCTGCTATTAATTTTGCAAAATTTGCATTTATGAATTCATTCTATTAAAGAAACAGAATAGTAAAACATAGTAAAAGAGTTTAATGTGGTATTCCACATTATATTACTGGCATAGATCCACATTTAAATGAAAATTACATTAACCACAATAACTAATTTTTGCAATGCAAATTAGTTATTTTGCTTTATTTTATGCTGTTAATTATCAACTCCTATCTAAATTTCGCAAACATGTGACACAGACTTCCAAAACATCACAGAGAGACATATGTTTTTACACCTTGGACACTCAGTCCCAATTCAACTGTCTGATGTGCTTTGTTTGTTTCAGTCTTGACCAGTTGACCAGGCCTGCAGACAAGATGGTGCGGTCAAGGACTCTCACAGTTGAGATAGATAGGCCCATCTGGGTGTCTGTAGTTGGTTGGATACCTCACTTGGTTCTGTTGTCCAGCTTCTTGGTCACTGCTCACGACAGTGGTCAATCTTCAGGTGAGACAAGGGAAATCTTTAAATCTTTAAAGTAACGATTACAATATCACAGGCCCTCGAGATTACAAAACTTTTTGAGTACGATTTAATGCTCAAGCTCAAATTTTATATGTGAACAAAACCTTGAGTTGAGTATGGGTTCATACTGAAAAAGATTCATAATCTCAGCAGCAGATTTTATATATCTGCAGAGATGTCTTATTAATATTGAATCTGCCTCTTGATAGTTGATGGATAGGCTATCCACAGTCTTGGAGGGTTAAAGTAGATCATTTTTATATATAACATATTGATTGGTATTATATTTATATGAAAGGAGTCAATGAAATTCTTTACTTTCTTCTCCATTAATCTAGACTTGCTTAATCTAAGGGAATATTTTGAATATGATTATTTGGGTGAGAACAAGGTGTGACACAGATGAGTTGTTGGAGATCATCATCATTTCAAGTACAATAACATTATTAACTAAATAAACAAACAAACTATTATAATAAAATAATGCATTTTGTTTTAAAGTTTGCAAAGGAAAATATGTAGGTTACAAAAATTCTTTGATACAATATCGTAAACATGATAAAAGATCATTCTTTAAATGTTTTTTAAAGGTGTACATGACCATGATGATGAACTAATAACAAACATACACATGTCAAGTTTGATCTGCAAAGAAATGCAAGACTAACAAAACATCTGTTCTAATACTTTGTATATTATTCTTGCAATTTGTGCCTTTAATTTCCAATGAACTCGACTCTTGGTTAAAAACTCACATTAACATATATCCCTGTTAAGAGCTCATCCAAGCAGGTGAAGACTTATGTACATATTGCCAGAGCTGTTATCTGTTTATATAGTGAGGAGAACATTGGCTTGTTTATCTATTAAAGGTGATAATGTGATAAACTTCTGTCAGCAGTCTAGTGTGTGGCTCTTATTAGCAAAATGCCACACTATGTATCAGATATGTTGGGGTTTTTTACTTTATTTTAAAAATATAATCCTATATTCAGGCTTTTTCTTTTTAACTCTATTAGCTCTGTAACAGTATTTGCGGTATCTTGTGAGATTATTATATTAAGTAGTAGTTGAAAGGTACATTAGAACTTTTTAAATACATATTGAAATTAATAATCAAAATTGTTTTTTCTTTCTGGAGAAGAATATTGGAAAGTTATCTGTAAAATAAAGGGTGTATCTTGTCTATCTGCTAGACAAAACATTATCCTATTAGGCTATAATTCGATTCCATGGTTTTCGGATCTGCTGACCCGATTTTTTCCAGTTTGGAAAATAAAACATTATTATTTTTATTATATTCTGCCAACAGTGTTCTAGATTTTCGAAAAGTATATTAATAAATGGTGATGGAACAAGTCGTATAAACCATTATTGGACCTGAAAGACTGGCAGACAATGATTTTGAAACCAATTTGATTGCTTACTGGTAAATATGTAGAATAATAGTATAATTTTATTACAATTACTGCTATTGACAAACAGTACTTTGAAAATAAGTGTGCATTCAAATCTGAGCAATATACATGCACCAGTGGTTTTTACCACAATTGTTGACAATTATATATATATTCTGTCAACCGACCATTCATTATTTCCAATTATTATTATCATTATATTGGACCCGATCGACTAGCCAAAAATCTGTAAACCAGGGAATCAAATAACTATGGCCTTATCATGATTATATTAGTCAGTAGTTTCATGAACCTCCAATCTTATGCTTCAAAACCAGATGGTCAAATATTTACCAATATAGATGCCACAATGCAGTGGGATCCCTCTACAATGGTAGAAACAGCATCTTGAAAAGTAGCACATGTACATTGAAGTCCTATATAGTGCAGGTCTTTATTATTTATAGTTCTAGATACTCCAATTGATAGCACTACCAGTAATGGACAACTATCAAATAGATATACGGGTATGTGTATGGTGGGAGAAGAACCTGAAACAACTGTTTGTGGCAGTAAAACCCACAAAGGCTCCTGAAATATTGCCATATATTTCATAAACAATTCATAATTAGGAAAATCAACATATAGTGTAATAATGCATTTCTAAATAATACCATTTTAAACATGCCACTGCATGTCCTTCAAGTACTGTTTAATTACGGATTGCTATGCAGTTATGGCAATAATCCTTCAGACATTAAGATGCCATCTTAGACAAGCCAATTAAGAGTGGTACGTCTAGTCTCTCTCTCTCTTTCTCTCTCTCTCTCTCTCTCTCTCTCTCTCTCTCTCCCCTCTATCTATATCTCTCTCTCCCTCTATCTATCTCTCTCTCTCTCCTCTCTCTCCTCTCTCTCTCTCCCTCTCTCTCTCTCTCTCACACACACACACACATCATTGTTATTTTACATTTAAGTTCATCTTATGAGAAATAGGATTAAATCTATTTCTATTTTATGGTGAAAAAAAGTACTTTTTTAGTTCAAGTAATATTTCCCCTGAGCATAGTCTCAGTTTCTACACAATTTCTAGCATTATTTAAACAAATTGAAATTTTACTAATTTATTTAGAAAAGTATTGATTTCAATATTGATCTATGTTTAGGGAAATATCAACCGAACTGTTAATTTACAAGCTGTCACAGAATCATGCAATGTTATTATTTATTCATAACATGTCACAGAACTGTTATAACTTTACTGACAAAACTGTGACAAGCAATTTTTCTTTTCTGGTTATAGAATCCTCGTATAATTAGTTATCAGTTTAGTACCACACTTCTTGTAAGTGAACTTTTTGTGGGCAGATAACAGGTTCTATTCTTCCCTCCTAGCAGTAAGCTGCTGTTAACGAGCTTGGTGTTAATTGATTAATGGCTTGCCTACAGGATGCTAGTTTGGGGAAGGTGTCAGCATGTTTCCAGTTAAATTAGATTTACTGCTCTTGAAGACCTCATTTTTATCTGGTCAGAAGTCAGACAGGTCACTGTGCTGGGTGTTAGGTTTAGAATTAAAAGGACTCGTACACATAGGTTATTTTACCTATGCCCATTATTATTATTGCACATGTGTAATTATAGAGCTATATTTGTAAGAATCCGAACTTTCAGGCATGAACAACCACAGCAAAGCCATAGAAATAAATCCTTTTATCTACCATTGATAAACAAGGATTGTTTACAAAACATGCAAAATGGTGTATATTTCACAGTCATGTGGTTAGAAGAGTACACAGTGATTGATCCATGTCAGACAGTTTGGAGACGGTCATACACAACAGCTAACCAGCTGACTGCCTGGAAAATGAGCTGATTTATCGATAACAGATCATTTGGAAGGAAATAAATCACTGTACGAGGTGTAGGATCATCAGTTCTTTAGGTTTATACAATATGAATTTGGTGTTTGAGTCACTTTAATTATTTGCAAAATAATGGTTGGATACTAGTTAACAAAATAGTTTAGCAAAATATCAACTTGGAAAGATATTGTCTGGATTTGGGTGTTCTGAAATGGTTTGAATGTACCAATTTTAGGTGTGCACACAATCTATAAAGTACTCTTCAAAGCTGACTAGATATAGTGTATGAAAGAGCACCTTAGTTTCATGAGTTTGTATTTCAAGGATTCAGATTCTCTAGCATGTCTTATAAAGATGATATGGCATTTAGTCTATCAATTAAAAATCATCCTTATATGTAGGTCTATATGAAATGCCTGAATATTTGTTAATAATAATAATAATAATAATAATAATAATGTGGGTCAAGGTCATCCAAGTGATCAACAACAAATATTTTGAACTGCAATTCCAAGAAATAATTGGACGATAATAGTTTTTAGCTTTTTCAAAGCTTCCTACCCATGCTGCCTGTCTATGATATTGGAAATGGTAGAAAGTGATAATTTGATTAGTGTATCACATACACCTCTGAAAGTTGATTTAGTGCATATATACAGCAATGCAACTATGACCAACATGTCCCAGCTGGCTGTTTACTGACATCTACTGCTTGTAAGCCTCCTGAGGGAAACTGGGGTCCAATTACATGGCGATGGAGACCAGGTGGTTTTAATTACTCTGAGATTACTAATTGCTACCGATGTATTTACACACAGATGTACAGGCTATGAAGAAATGAGGCAGGATTGATGAGATCTTGGTGAAAACAAATTGGGCGAAAATGGTGGATACATAGTTAACTCTGTTGTTTTGTATATCCGTCATTTGGGATGTACAACTTTAGAATGGACTGATGGGTTGTTTTTTTGGTTGGGTACGCATCCCAGAATCATGGGAATACAATGCGAAAGAAGTGAGAAATGGATGGAGACCATTTTTATCCTGACTGCTTGAATAAAGATAATTGAAATAACAGTATGGCATTTTGATCTACAGCTAAAAAGAAATCATTTTGGTTATAGGAACAGTGTTGTGAGTTGTTATTTTTTTATTTATAGACTATCCATAGTCTCAAGGGTGAAAGTAAATAATTTAAATATAAATTGCATTCATGGTATTATATTTAACTGAGTGACTGAAATGCATTACCATCTCCTGAATTCTAGATTTGCTTAACTGCTCTACACTGCTCCAGGGTGATATTTTGAATAGGAGTATTTGGGTGAGAACAAGGTGTGACACTGTCTATATTTTGACAATACTCATTAATGCTTTGAATGAAGTTAGGAGAAGAAAATAGACATGAGGTATTTTTTTGATGCAAAACTGTTTATGACGAATTTAGAACTGCTGCTCGAATTTAATTTAAATTCAAAATGGCGTATCAATATTGAAACAAAGGAATTACTGACCTGATTAAGCGAAACAGTGCCCGGATGTCAGACAAGCTGGCACTGTGATTGGTTGAAAAAACTTTCTAATTATAGTCGGAAAGAACCGAGGTAAACTTAATCGGCCGTAATGTTGTGAATAGCATCAGTTGATCCCACGTGATCTCATATCATGGTCCCCTTTCCGTGATATAGGAATACATTTTACTTATTGAACTTGTATTGACATATTAAAGGAATAATATATTACATAGATCAAGCACAAATATCCTTATTGCGGCCAATAAGTATTATTTTATATACTCGTGCATAGGGAGTTACGACTCTGGTGCAAGACCCAGGGAAGAACGTACTCCATGTTTTTACTGTAACAAGACATGCCATAAACCGTTCAGGTATTATGACTTGGTCGTAGCTCAGTTCCGTTAATATGGAGTTACGACTCGTAGCGTTACCATTGTTCCGTGAACCGTGGGCCAGTATCTTTACTACCCTGCTTGATTGAAGAGACACCTGGTGTTCAATAGGTGTTCATAACGATGCTGATGATTGAACAATTGAATTATTTTTCCAGATATAAACGAATGCGAACTAACGACCAGTGTTTGTACAGCAAACTCAGTGTGCGAAAATCTGTACAGAACATTCCGCTGTAACTGTAATGACGGTTACAAGAAAGTTGGTGCCATTTGTGAAGGTCCGTACAATCTATTTTATCAAATATTTGAACATCTGACAACGCCTGCTTCCCATAGTTACACTATACGCAGACATGCAGTCAGGAAGACAGACCAGTAGACAGACAGACAGACTGATACAGGCAGACAGACAGACAGAGCAGATAGATAGACAGATAGACAGACAGAAAGAGGCAGGCAGATAGACATACAGAGCAGATAGACATACTGATAGACAGACTGATAGACAGGCAGATGATAGGTAGACAGATAGAGGCAGACAGGCCGAAACAGAACAGACAGATATGTAGACAGACAGATATAGCAAACAGATATATAGACAGACATAACAGACACACACACACACACACACACACACACACACACACAGAGAGACAGAGACATATTGACACAGATAGATAAATTTAGATATACATTCAGTAATTGGAAAAGTATTTTGAATGCTATTAAATAATGAGACTAAGCCCTGACTACAACCAATGGAAAATCCAACTTTTTTACAAAACATTAGCAGTGTACATACTCACACATTTGGTTGCATGTGTTGATGTTGTTTTCGTCTGGTCATAGATGTGAACGAGTGTCAGACAGGACAATCTGGGTGCGAGCACACATGCATCAACAAAGATGGCGGATTCAACTGCTACTGCAAAATTGGGTTCAAACTCGCAGACGACCGTAAAGCCTGTACCAAGAGTAAGTTATATCATCAACATGCCATCTACACCTCACGCTGCAATGAAGGACTATCACTATTTCTTTAACTGCTTAGTGAATATTTATGTGTGTGTGTGTGTGTGTGTGTGTGTGCGTGCGCGTATGTGTGTGTGTGTGTGTGTGTGTGTGTGTGTGTGCGTGTGTGTGTGTATGTGTGTGTGTGTGTGCGTGTGTGCGTGCGTGCGTGCGTGCGTGTGTGTGTGTATGTGTGCGTGTGTAGGTACATAAGTGCGTGGGTAAGTGGGTACATGTGTGAATTTGTGGATACACGAGTGTGTGTACGTGTGTAGATACGTGAGTTTGGGTCTGTGAATGTGTGTGTGTATGTGAGTGTGTGGTTAAGTGTGTAGGTATATGAGTGTGTGGGTATGTGAATGTGTGAGTGTGTGGGTGAGTGAGTGTGTAGGTAGGTATATGAGTGTGAGTAAGTGAGTGTGCATGTGTGTGTGCATGTTTCAAAGACAGGGTGAAATATAGAGAAAATACACATATTGGTACAGTGTTAGAAAATTCAGAAATTTATAAGGAAGTCCTCCATTGGCCCAATGTTAATGCTAGAACTAATCTGTAATTTTCAAGGAGGTTCCACAGATATCTAACATTGTAGATTTTCAAATGACCCCAGAACACCCTGTTGATTTTGTCTTGTCCACCAGTTCCGACCATACCCGATTCTTGTGCGGGGTTAACAACCCTGAACTGTGACCACTACTGCGACGTCGTAAACAGCCAGCCTCAGTGTCAGTGCAATGGCGGGTATTACCTCGCCACAGATGACGTCACTTGTCTAGGTAGGTGAAAACGCCAATAGAAATTTTGAGACTTCGCTGTATTCTATTGATGGCTTCTATGTGAGCATCAGAGCTGTACCTGCAAGCTATTGTTTGGAGGACATTTTCCAACTAAGAGTTGCTGTATTCTAATTGGCTGATGGGGGTTATCAATACCTGGGAGACTGACAGTTGACGTTATGTTAATTGAAAACTATCATGCTTTAAATGTATCATAAAAATTCTGACATTCAAATTTAAATCTAAAACGAACTGAAAATTATAAAAGAAAACTAAATTTTGGAGAGAAAAAAATAAACTGACAATTTTATGTTTATTGTCACCAACCCCCCCTCCACCACACCCCACCCAACCCCACCCACCAGCAAATAAATTGTTACTTTATATATACGTTTCGATATCCCTCAAATTTCAGACATCAACGAATGTAGCAATACCACACTGAATCTGTGCTCGCAGAAAGACACGTGCACCAACACCCCAGGCTCATTCACGTGTAGCTGCCCCGCTGGTCAGAAGATGGAGAATGATGGACGAACGTGCGTGGGTGAGTGGCTTCCACAGACAAAAGTCTCCACTTCATTAAGCTGACACAAGTGTTTGAAAAATACCACGGTCAATCGGTCCCAGACCAACAGATTCACTGAAGGACTGAGAGTTTTTTTGTTATCGCAAGTCCTTTGGGACAGGAGCTTTTCCGACCAACATAATAGCCTTATTACAGGATAACTTGTTTTAGGACCAGGAATTTTGGTGAAGGACCAGATGTTTGTTCTTCTGACCAGCAGATATTTTTTGAGATTTTGTAAACATTGATTGTTGTGTATGAGTGAAAGATACGGTATATATTCCATTGTTACCATGCAATATACGGTATATAGTCTGTTACTATGCAATATACATTAAATATGCAAATGTTACCATACAATATATGGTATATATTACAATGTTAATATACGATATATGATAAATATTCCAATGTTGCCATACAATATAAATTGAATATTTCAACATTACCTCAATTTACCTCTTACTTTATCACCTTCCTTCAGTATGTGACGACAGCCATTGGGGCATGAACTGCGCCAACCAGTGTGAGTGCTCTGCCCTTGGCACAGAGTCATGCGACAAGGTCAGCGGCTGTGTTTGCAAGTCAGGCTGGACAGGTACCAAGTGCGAGCTAGACATAGATGAATGCGCCACTATCACGTGTCCCACCAACGCCGACTGCGAAAATCTGCCTGGATTGTATCGCTGCAATTGCAGGACCGGATACAACATCTCGGGTGACGGAACTGCATGTAACAGTACGTTGTTTCTGACGCAATTGTTGAGTTGTGTTGTTTTTTTAGAATTATGTTTTTTTTTTATTGTATGACAAATGATTTTTTGGTAGATTTTTTATTTATTATATGACAAATGATTTTCTTTTTTTGATTTATGTTTTTTTGTTGTATGACAAATGATTTTTTTTTAGATTTTTTAAATTGTATGTCAAATGAGGTTTTTTTGTAAATTTATGTCTTTGGATTATATGACAGCTGATTTTAAAAAAATTTCTAACAAATCTACATTCCTGCAGATGCAATTATTCAGATTTTGTTTTTAGATTTACAACTACAGCTTTGTACATTTATAGATGAGGAACATGTAACTTATTGATCAACTTCTTTATTCGTGACCATAGTACTAGTTCACAGTAGTCAACAATATATCGGTACTAGATCGATTGATGGGTCTCGATTATCGATGTCAAATTGTCAGGTCCGTGCACATCGATAGTAATCAGACTCCTTACCATGATTTATAGTCTCCATATTTATTTCCATATTTTAAAAATAATTAATTATAAAGTAGTAAGATAATTTTTGCATGAGGTCAAAGGTCACTAATCAGGTTATTGCATAATCTGATATAACTATTTCCATGATAAATATGAATATTTTTCCGATTTTTCACTAATTTAGGAATATCGCTATTTCCTAATTAAGTACACCTAACAACCTCCTATTGATCACCACTCATGTAGGCCCCCTGATTGTGGCGTCACAATTATTGTGTACAGTTTGGTCACAGCCTTTTGACTTGTAGAGCTGACCCAGTGTGTCTGCATTGCACGGATAGACTTGAAAGCACGTTATTTAGAAGAGGCCCCTTTGGGGATTACCTTTTTTTTTTATAATTTCTTTTCATATTATCATAGTTTTTGCTTGTTATTAATAATATGTAGAAAAATATACAATGTATTTATTAAAGAAAGATTTAATGTTGCATTCAAAAATTATCTTGCCACTTTAAGTATGTTGTTCTCCTCCACAGATGTGAACGAGTGTGCCAATGCTGAAGACAATGTCTGCGATCACAACTGCAAGGACACTGAAGGCAGCTACTACTGCACCTGCAACACTGGCTTCTTAACCGAAGGACAGGGGTCATGTATAGGTAAAACACTGACTAGAAGTAGGCATTTACTAATATAATAATAATATTCAATAATACCTTTAATAATATAATAATAATGTGTGCATTTACTTTCTGCCAAATCCACGTTAGAAAGTGTGCTCACAGTGCTACATTATTACCCCAGTCAGTGGATCAGTGTGTCAAATTTTCCTTCTCAACTCCCTGGAGAGTATACTGTTAGTATTTTAAAGTCCAGCATAGCCAATAGATGTGTCAAATCAGTTGTATATTGTTTGTTGCAATGGTTGCTCTCACCGCACCCCCCCCACACACACCCCTTGTACGTCACGTGTCATACGTCACGTGTCATACGTCACGTGTCATACGTCACGTGTATCGTTGTCGTCTGCAGACATTGATGAATGCGCCAAGGGAACCAGTGGATGCCAGCAAACCTGTAGGAACACGCCGGGCGGATACACGTGTGAATGTTACGCTGGGTTCAATCTCGACCCCATAGGAAGGAAGACCTGTACTGGTGAGTGATCCTTGACGTGTAACATTTGACATGTAACTTTTTACCTTTAGGGGACATGCAGTAATTCTGGTGTCCTCCATTTTTTTTAAACACATTAAGTTGACCTTTGGGACACATGCATTTCATCCTACCCTAAACTGACAAGCCATGATATAAGTGAAAGAATCTTGAAAGCAGCTCTAAGCCCAAATTTCAATACAATAAAATTAAAATATGTGTACAAGTAAGTAATCAATTGGCTCTGTACTATTGGCCATTTTGTGTCAAAGAACTGTGGGATTAATAGTAAATATTTACTCTCAGCAAACACACAATTTTATTACTGTAAAACACATATATTACACGCAGACTTATGTTACGCACTATACGCCCAAAGACAATTTGCGCGAAATTATAGTCCTAGGTTTACTATTGAAGCAGACGTATTACTGTACAATGTAATTAATACTAATGAATGAAAAACACAACACAGAAGATATGATTGAATAATTTAATTAAACAAAGTTATTAAAAATTAATTAAACGTAAAAATATATACTCGTATTAGTCTACTCTTACCACTCAAGTGAAACATTACAAGCGGCAATCACCGCTCGAGTAAAATGTTATAAGCGGCAATCAACTCTGACCTCGTTTTGCAATCACGTGATGCAATGATTAGTATAATGGTCCCGGTAAATTAAGCAATCTAATAATATATGTCTACTATTTCATTGTTACTTGTATTTATCTATCAAACTATCATTTAATTAGCTTGAGAATGTATTATCTGTCGATGACTAATCTCAACTAATCTGGTTAACCTTGATGAATAACCCTAGTCATTGCGAATTACTTGGCTTTATCCTATTTTAATTGATCTTTACAACTAGTTGCGTTCGTAATCGCCGGTGAGCACGTTATAGTAGTACTTTTGTTCATTATGTGAGTGAATAT
>JAUTBT010084825.1:0-12036 GCA_032361225.1 Lepetodrilus schrolli | reverse complement strand
CCCCCCCCCCCCCCCCCCCCTCGATTAGGATTCTTCAAGCAGTTTATCCATATCTAAACCTGTCTCTTAATAAAGATTCATTAACCATCAGAAGTGTGTGTTTTCCTCTTTAGCCAAGCAAGTGGCTGATATTTAATGCGGAGTCTGGACTATCAAGAACACTGAGTACCTTACCATGAAAGGGAGGTACTAGACAGACAAAAGTCCAGCTTCGTACATAAGATTAGAAAACTGACAATGTTCAAATTCGGCAAGGACATCCACATTCAGGTTAGCAATGACACGAATAAAGAGAAAATGTCGTAAGTGGTACAATGTCAAGGTCACTTCAGATCAGTATCGCGTATGGCCACCAAATGCGTCGATCACTGCTTGGCACCGTCTGCCCATAGACATTACCAGAATTCGCATAACACGTTGGGGTATTGCAGCCCACGTCTCCTGCAAACCCTGGACAAGCTCTTGTAGCGTCTGAGGTTGAAGTTGACGTAGTCGCAGCTGTCGATCCAAGTGGTTCCAAATGTGTTCGATGGGGTTCAAATCTGGGGATCAAGAGGGCCAAGGTAGTGTAACGACAGTATTTCTATCCAGGAATTCCATTGCTATTCTAGCCGTATGGGGTCGAGCATTGTCCTGTTGAAAATGACGTTGTTTGCGTTTACAAAGGGAATCGCATGTGGAGCTAAAAGTTCATCTCTGTACCTAATGCCGTTTAAATTGCCTTGGATATGTACCAGATCAGTCTTTCCGTTGAAACACATAGCTGCCTACATCATGATACTCCCACCTCCGAAGCGATCCGCTTCCTGTATGCAATTTTGCGCGAAAAGTTCATTACGTAGACGGTATACCCTTGCGCGCCCCGTCTGCGCAGCGTAGAACGTGATTCATCACTATACGCAATCCTCCGCCATTGGTCCCTGTGCCATACTCGACATCTACGGCACCATTGGAGTCTTAGGATGCAATTACGTGGCGGCAAAACTATCCTTTGAGCGCGCCGTCTTGGACGTAAACTAGCTTGTCTTAGGTGGTTCCGTACAGTCTGATCTGATATTCTTCGCAACCCAGGTATGGCTGCAGTAGTAGAGGCTGCTGTCAAGAACCTATTCCGTAAATGGCGTAACCTGATGTAGCGATCTTGCGCTGCCGTCGTGACACGTGGTCTACCGGGTCTGGGTCGATCACGGACATTTCCACTTTGGCTAAATCGATCCCAAAAGCGAGATATTGTCGTCAGGTGAACATTTAATAACGTGAAACTGCTAAACGAGTCTCCCCTGCTTGTAATCTGCTGATTGCAATGTTGCGTTGGTCATTGGTAAGACGTGGCATGACTTACAGACAGAGCGTTTGACCAACAGCGAACAATTAAATAAGGAAAACCCTACCACTTGAAGGCAAGGTGTATCCGTGTTGCACGTCCATGTTCAGCACGATAAATGTGTGCATGGTTTGTGTACGTAGGCCTCGTGAAAAAAAATGACATTATTTAAACTCGACGTCGATAGCTGCATCTTTTTTTTTTTAAATCCTTACGTTCTAGGGTTGTGCCATAATTTATTTCATTTTACATATAAAGATGTGGTCGTATCATCAGAAATACAAACAGTTGCGTTTCTTTCATTGAGTAGTATACATCATGTTATTTTCAATCTTAATTTTGCATACTTACGTTAGTATAGCAGATACGTTACAGTATGTGTTAACTTAAATAGTTTCCTAGGACTATAAAATACACTTATTTGTAACATCCACACTCGTAACACAAACATTGCATCAAGCCTATGTAAAACCGAAGTTATTCAACAAACTCAAAACCTTCACCCACTATGCCAAATACCGAAACTCGTAGTCATACTCAAACCTATACATTAATTCAACAAACCTAATTGCCAATTTCCCAATACAAACGTACATCAAAGTTTACCCACAACATCGTCTTCTGTTATCTCGTATATTCACAAAAGTCCATATTTCCCTCTGGATTCGACATGGTAATTGCTAAGTTACCAACACAAACAATAATACAGAAACGAAAATTCTACCTCAGCATCATCCTACATGTTATCCTGTATAGCTGGATTCGACAACATGATAACCTAACCGCCAAGATACCAACAGAAATATAAATCCAGAATAGAAAGCCAACCTTCATCAGCATCATTTTCAATCGTGTAGTCACAAAAGCTCAAGTTATCTGCAGGATTCGATGTGATGATAGCTCTGTCATTCTTAGAACATGGGTATTTGCTGTCACAGCATTTGCATCTCTCAATCACGGTCTTCTGGAAACATGTCTTTTCACACGCCTGTATCGATATAAAAACAAAGCTTGTGTTATTAGATTTAGCAAAGTTTAAAACAAAGTAGACTCGGCATGCTGCGTGGTAGTTAAGGTGTTCTGTTTACAGTTGACACGCATTGTGAAGGTGTTCTTACACATTGTACGCATTGGGAAGGTGTTCTGCTTACAGATGACACGCTTCGTGAAGGTGTTCTCGTTACAGATTGCTCGCATACGGAAGGTATTCCGTTTACACATTGCATATATTGTGAAGGTGATCTGTTTACAGATGGCACGCATTGTGAAAGTGTTCTGTTTACAGATGACACGCATTGGGAAGGTGTTCGGTTTACATATGGCACGAATGGGGAAGGTGTTCGGTTTACAGATTGCAAACATTGTGAAGGTGTTCTGGTTACAGATTGCACGCACTGTGAAGCTGTTCTGCTTGCACATTGCACGCATTGTGAAGGTGTTCTGTTTACAGATGGCACACATTGTGAAGGTGTTCTGCTTACAGATTGCATACATTAGGACGTATATGTTCTATTACACTGACGAGTGCATCGCTTTACCTTGTCGCTGTAGGTGAGCTTGTCAACCACGTTGGAGAAGATATTGGGCGGAACATCCGTAGTTACGCCGTAGTCTAAACAGTTTCCATAAGGAGGACCTGATCTCATTAATTTCAGCTGCATAATAATGAAAAGGAAGCCTGTTACTGACAACAGTAAATGGATTAACACCATTACCTAAGAAATCCAATGCTACGCAGGCCATGATGTATAGGGAATGTGTAAAAATATATGTTAATCTGGCCTGCGTTAGTCTAAATGGTCATACTGGTGGGCCTGGCGTAAATCTTGGCGTATGTCAGTAGCTACTATTAGGCCACAAGGCCCGTGCCTGCAGATAATTTAGTCTTTGTAAAGCAGATTCAGGACTGCGACATTACGATCCCAATTAGTACCATTACTACATTACCAGTGTCTCTACATTACCAGTGTCACTACATTACCAGTGTCACTACATTACCAGTGTCACTACATTACCAGTGTCACTCCTACAGACGTCGATGATCCTGGAGCAACAATAAAACCCTCGTCCTCCGGGAAAGGCATTGAGTTCGAACTGTGGACGACGACCTTGAAGCCGACTGTGTCTGATTGACCGGTCATGTACTCCTTCTCTTCAGCATACAACACCATTGACAGCCCTTCATGATAAATAGTAGATACATAGATACATAGATACTAGTATATAGTAGATAATAGATAATAATTATTTTCTCTTAGTGGTTAATGTGAAGTCGGTGTGTAACGTAAACGCGTTTCAATATATATAAATGAAGAAAATATAGGACGATTCTGTATACCATCAAAGTTGTTTGTCAAACAGGAAGTCTCGCAAAGTTTTTGGTCCACACTATCAAACATAATTTGTCATATTTGACATTGTGGATGAAAGGAACCACAGATACTCTATTGTACGAAAAGTTCTGGTGAGATCTATTCCCCGGAACCGGAACCAGACTCGGACTTGCGGTTCATTCATCGGACCCGGACCCAATTCCCGGCAATCTGATTGGCTCATGAAACCCACAATATGAATAAAATAGATTTTATTAAATCTAACCCCAACACGTGAACCAATCAGATAGCACCTACCATAGAGAGGTCCAGATCTTGTAGTGGATCGAGCCTCTTTTCCCGTTGGAGTGAATGTGTAGCAGTTTCCGTGCATGTAGTTGTAGAAGCTGGTGAAGTTCCTATACAGGCAGAGAACAACATATATAGAAGTATTAAGCCCTCGGTGATGAACCTACACTAAATTATACCGTGTCTAATAATACAACCAAGCAAAATAAATTAAGGTCCGGTAGATGTTTGGCCATTGTGTGGAAGCTTTCCAGCAAATTTCGGAACTCGTCTTGAAGAATCTCATGCCATTCTTCTTCAAAATCATGTCCAGGGGAAATTCGTCCTCTTCAATAAACAGTTAATAGCTCTTGTCGATCAGTGAAACCCCAGTTCTGGCAATCCAGCATAAAACCACTGTAACGGCGTATCAATTAGAAAACAAGCGAAGTATGAAATTCAAAGTTTCACCGATGATTGTTTTGTTTTTTCAATCGGAACAGTGTTTGATAGGAACAACACTATTCTAGGTTCTTTTTTTCTCTTCTATTTCGCGAAGTGATCTACGTTCATCTGTTCGAAAAGACGTACGTAGCGTACGAGCAGTCACTGACTCCGGGTCTCGAGGATGCATGCTTACTTGGGGGAGCAGAATTGTCCCTGGTAGGTACAGGAGAAGAGCATGTCGGCAAGCTGGTGTCCCATTGACATCTTGGTGCTCTCCGGTAGATTCGCGACCTCTTTCTGAAAGTCTAGCACCGCCTCGTAATCCACGGTGTATTGATCGTAAGCCTCTTCTGGAATCTGTTCCCAGTCAACGTAGTTCATGTCATTGGTGGCTCTGCTCTGCAATGCATAATTAATTCCTATGAAGTTGAGAAGGAAAATGAGTGCACACGCTGATCTACATATCGTAGGACTTCATTCAACATATGGAATGAATAAAGTGAGAGGATCACTCTTTGAGGAAGAGGATGACTGAGATATTGACAGAGGTAATAATATAGCGCTGTGTGCATGCTTTCAGACGTTGATTTGGGACAGAACCCGAGAGGGCCATCAGAAGACTACGTATTTTGCGACGACTCCATACATCTGAAACGTCTTCAAACAAACAAATAAAAACAAAAACCAACAACAACGAAATACAATCTGACCGTAAAATGGCTCTAACGTAACATAATGTACACAAGGGTTAATATAACGTGCAGTCTTACCTCGAATAATCCTGGTATAATCTTGGACAGTCTGATGGAGTTAATGTTGCAGATGGTGACAGAGGGAAATATTACTTTAGAGTTATACTGCAAGGTCAGGACTGTATTCACCTCGTATTGTAGGTACGATATGACCACCTTCCGAATGTTGAACACCGCCACACCTTCAAAGGCGTAGAAAGAGAGCAAATAATTGGAAGTAGTTCTGTTAAACGCATACAATCACAGATTAAGTTGTCGTTTTGGGTTTTAAATGCCAAGTACATGCCCTTACCATACATAAAATCGCCTTTGTTCCTCCAAATTGAGAATGGAGAATGTAACGACGGTGTTTTGCTATAAGCAGCCTTGCATAGACACCGGTAAGTGTTAAGTGGCTTCTTCTATTAAACTAAATGTTCACCCAGGCGAATACCATCCAGGCATAAATAATATATAGGCCGATATGCTCTACCGCACCGGTAACTCCAAACTACTTACCGTTTTTTGTAAACGATGTATAAATAGCGAACATTTCATGTTTTGTGCTCCAAAAGTAGTGACCTTTCAAATTTGAATACCAAGGCAGGTCACCGTTTGAGTAGGCTTATGTAAAAAGTGTCAAACGTCTGACGTTGTGCACCGTTTACTATATAGATTACATTACATGCAGGTCCATTTATAATGTGTGTTTGTACACTAGAGTCAATTTGATTTTGATTAAACTGATGCACCTATAATTATATCAATTATCAAACAGTCAACTTCTTATTGCGTAACATCCACTTTCAAAACAAACTCTCTGATTGTCCATAAAATATTTAACAACTATAACAAGCCAATCATATTGCTCCATTACGAGAACGCAGTCACAATCTGTTACAGAGGACTCAAACGGAGTGTGCTCTCGTAGGAAACCCAGTAAGGAGGTCCAATTCGGTAAAAACAGCTCACGTTAAATTGAGACAGAAGTAAAGGACAATGCGCTATACATTCTCGTTGTTAATTAATCATTGAAGTGTAGTCATGCGGGACTATTTGTCAGGCAAATGACGCTACCTTGAGGACAAATATGAAGTCGTTATAAATTCAGGTCTTATATAAACGGGTAAACTTATTACGAAGACATTCCGTCTCATAATAAAGTGTACTCGTCGAATAAACCGGACTTCTCGTTCTCAGGTAAGCAATATATTCGTTTTGATTATTGAATGTATTGAATGAATATGTTCTGAATAATAGGATGTTTTAATTATGCAATTTGCAATGCGGTAACCTAAGTTATCCATATACATAAAACATATTAACTATATCCATATGTGTTGACATCCGCTTTAAGCAATGTTCTACCATCTGTATAATTAGCTACATAGTATTTAATTATAATTCACCATATTTATGTATTGTATGCCGATCTTGTAATTATCTTATATGTTTTATGTGCTATAGCATTTTGTTGTATTATATGTAAAAATTCCGTCTCATAATAAAGTGTACTCGTCGTATAAACCGGACTTCACGTTCTCTGCTATCAGGCGGCATGACTCGTTACACCAAAATGTAGCAGTTTTCAAGACTTCTCGTTCTCAGATCTTAGGCGGAGGATCATGATGTCACCAACTCTCAGATTCCAGGCGGAGAGAAACATTACTTAAAGTATGGCAGTTTTAAGACTGTTATAATACCATTATATGCGTTTGTCATGGTTTGTACGGTTATGTGACTAAGTAGGTATGCTTTATGCCTGGAATGCTACTTCTGTCATCTGAAGCATTGCTGATATGGGAATTGAAGACGAAAGCTTCATGAACACAATGCGAGAATTAGTTCAATCGTTACAACTAAATAGAGCACCAGTACCAGCCGATGCGCTACGGATGTTGTGGGTTTCCTCCTGCCCTAAACTGACAAGCCGTGATATAAGTGAAAGAATCTTGAAAGCGGTTCTAAACCCCAATTAAAATAAACTGGGTTTTCTTACAGCAAGTAACGTTTATACGTGATGTAGAAAGAGGGGACATACACGCATGTATAACTCGCCAGTGGAGGCTACTGTTCACATACCTATTCTGAACAACGCCATTATTAATTTTCAAAGAGTGATACGCATCTATGTCTTCAATTAATAATTGGGCAATATTAATAATGTACAATTAATTCTTATCCACAAAACAAACGTTGTCCATGTATCAGAGTCTAGTTCTGTATGAATATTCACAATACGGCTACATACTTCTATACTTTGAATATTTATAAGCACCGGGTTGCGATAATGGTGTTATTAGTGAGTGTTCGCATAACTGACAAAACAACTTGCTGAAACGTATATCGTTTATTCCAGACGGTAGTAAAAAAAAGTTACCAATACAAACCGATATTCAATAATTCAAAATACCAGAATACTGTAAGGCACGGAACCCTCATGGCCTTTGAATTATTTATATATCTATATTTGTTTATAGACATTGAAAGACTAGCAACGTTTGTTGTCAAAGCCACTCTCATCTTCAACGTTACACTGCATTGCTAAGACCGTTATAGAAAATTGTGACTTGAGACTTCTAATCGTAAATAATAAATAATATATAATGTGTTTCAATCATTGTGTTTTTTTTAATTCCGTGTATACATGTTTATTTCTACTGTATAGGTTTCACATCGTTTCCGTTGGCCAGACACGTTACGATGTCAATTACCAGCTCGATAATCTCGCAAACGGTCAAGATGGAGAACCCCAGCCAGAGTCCAGCCTGTCCTCCCAGGACCAGAAAACCATGTTTGTTAATTGAAATAATAAACTTAATCTATTGACGTATTCATATTCACAATTAATTATTTATGAACCGAAATATCTGTTTAACAATGAGCATAGTCAATGATGATATGCGCACTGCGCGTATGTAATACACCCATACACATTGATATTCTGTACTACCTAACCAACATTTAAAATTCATAATGTTTCCACCTTTATAGAAAACTAAATCTCTTAATATATCTATCACCAAATATTTTGAGGAAACATAGTATTCTGTGTAGAGGGACTACGTCCGAAAGACGGAACAGGCAAAAGTTCTGTGTAGACGTAGATGTCCTTGTTTCTAATGTTTCATTGGTTTCACATTGTTGCGATTGCCACAAGACTTTTTGACGAGATACATTACGATGTCAGTTATCAGCTCGATGATCTCGCACACTGTCAAGATGGAGAACCCCAGCCAGAGTCCAGCCTGTCCTCCCAGGTCCGAGAGAAACCCGCTCCACTGGAAGAACGAGGAAGGCTTGTGTTCCATTAAGATAGAACATGATTACTATATTAAACAATGTGATGGAAATATAAATTTTGATCATGAACATACATCGTATGCATGTATAGAGTCTACAGGATTGCAATCGGAATATATACATACGTCGTAAGCTGGTGTAGTTTCAATCATCTCATAGTTGAGCTGCTTGTAGAACACTTCCAGTTTCAAGAGATTGCGTCTGGAGAAAGAAATGTCAATGCACGAACATTGTCTAGAGGTATAACATAGTATATCGTTGAAAATGTTTGTCAAGGATACGAGATCCCCTATCTATATATCAAAGGACGCAAGCCAGAATAACTAGACTTGTAGTTTCATAAATTATAGTTCCACAGAACAATATAGTGCTAGGAGAGCAGGAACTCAAACGTATCGTTCTGGGGGACCTGCATAGATACGTTAAATATGTTTGATAAGGCAAGAAAACCTGACGAATATTTCTGGTCCCTTGGCTTGAATGTCAATGGTTTGGTTCTTCTTCTTGGCTTCTTCCAACACTTTTTTGACCACATTGCTCACTCTGCCAGTAAATGGCCAGTTGGCAGACGAGATCTCCACATTATGATGCTCTTCGCTGAAATAGGTTTGAATTTCTAAAAATGTGTTACAATTGTTACCAGATTTCACCGCATCTACAGTAAATACAAGAGGGCTTCGAATTTCACAAGACCATGCAATGGGGAGCAAAAGAACGATATCTAGGCGTTCTTTCAGTAAACCTGCGAAGCCTGTACAGACAGTGCATCCTGTCACTATCGCGTCCGAAAGGTAACTTTCACGAACGTTGAGGCCGGGCTCCTGGGGCATTTGACTCCGAAGTCCAATGTTCTACCAGTGAGCTAACACCCGCCCATGGCGCTCTTTCACGAAGCTTTTGTATCCATTACTATTATGCCCTGTTACATGCACAACCATGTTACATGCACAACCATGTTCGCATGCTCGCGGATGTCAATTTGCACAGAGGTATAAATGTGCACATAACTACATTTTCTATGCGTTCGCGTATCATTTAAAAGCAACGTAAGTTATGTATGCAAATAGTCGGAACAACTTCACGGAACTTCCATATCTCGTAATTATAATAGTAAGTGTATATATGCATGTAATTGAAGGTAACTACCGGTATACTCTTTTCCATTAAATTTTTTATTGCCGATGGCTATCAAGCCTGTTCACCCAGCCGTGGAACGGTAAAAAAACAACACAAGAGAATAGTTTAGAGATACAAAGGTTAAGTACGCCAAGTGAACGTGTCTTGAATTATTCGACCAAAAACGACAATATACGTTGTGAATGTATGCCTTGACACCTGCCAAACTTGAAATGCATACGTGTGAATTGTTGCTATATTCTCATTCGCATGACAAGGTTTACATACAGGACATATTTACACACTGCAAAAAAAATGCATTTGCATGACCTCCAGACCAGATGCAAATTTACTCCATTTGCAAATACGTTCGTATGACAGGTATACACGTCACGGATAGGCCTGTAGTTACACATAATATTGGCGACTCTGTCAGAGACACTGTTAGGCAGGCGTCATTTGAAAAGTTGAAGGGGATTCGCATTTACGTAAACGAACAGTTTCCGAAAGAGATCGAAGATGGACGAATATGTAAACACTGTATCCGGTGAGAGCAGGTGATAAAGCGGTACTAATTGTTGACACGCTCTTCATCAACAACCAACCATCAGTATGGTATTGGTCAAGCAGTGAAAATAGTACTAATCTTAATCGATTAAACTCTGTAAATATCCTAATAGAAGAAAATATTGGTGTATTCATAAAACATGTAATCCTACTATACGCAGATGATACTGTGCTAATGGCAGAAAGCCCTAAACAACTACAAGATGCGTTGAAAATCTTTGAAAATTATTGCAACACTTGGAAACTCAAAGTAAACATAATAAAACAAGGTAGTAATTTTCTCCAGGGGCGTCGTTAGGAAACAAATGCAATTTTATATACATAATACTCCTATTGAAGTGGCAAAATAATACTTGCATTCTCTTCAGTAGTAATGGTAGATTATGCAAAGCGATTAATCGTTTAGCAGGACAAGAATCTAGGTCCATGTTTACGTAAACTCGAAATTCCCATAGACTATTGCACAGGAGTTTGGTGATAGAACAGTAAAAAATAAAAAATAAAAATATTTTTTTAAGATTATAGATATTTTGATCTAAAAATAAAAAAATACAAATTATTATTACTTTTTTTTAAAATAAAAAATAATATAAAGGAGACATGCTACCAGTCTAGGTCAGCCTCAACTCCCAATCTAATATCTATAACAAGGGAGGACACTTGATGGTCCCTCAACACTCGACTGAAAATTTCAATGTGCATATCTATTTTATTGTCTTAATGGTACCATTTCATGCTCCCCGGAGCAGTTCTTATCATAAATACCGCTGAATTAAATCGTACCTCTGATAACCATGAACCACTGTCAGAATACAATGTTTAGCTTTGAATTTCCCGAAAGACTATTTACTATTTATTTTTAACAAACCAGAAGAGAGAACGTGTGTGCATGGAGTCCTTGAACTTCCGTCTCAGCAAGTAGGATGATTTATTGCATATTTTTGTAAACGTCAATAACTTGCTTCATGGTTATCAGAGGTACGATTTAATTCAGCAAACAAGGCATATTTATGAATTTTAATTAAATTCAAAATTTTGCGAAAATATTTATAATTACCCACTTTCAAATACTGTGGAAACCAAAAGAGTGGTATATATATTCAAGTAAAACAATACACCAATGTGTTCTACAATCAAAGAAGATTATTGTAATATAAAATTTATTATTTTAAAATACGTCTAAAATGGCACAAGAGGCGTTTTCCATGGTAACATATACAAAATAGAGACTGGCGTGGGAAAACAGTAAATTGACCATATCTCGCTCAGTTTTGGAGATAAAGACATGAAATGTGTATCAAAATGGACCTTATGCATAGTGCAGTACTATAGGATATGATATGCCTGAAACAGATTTATTTTTATTTTTTTTTAAATTGCTTTGTACATGAATGCAGAATTTTGTAAACAAATCTATAACATGCCAAATTTAAAACTCTATGGAAACTAAGAGAAAGCTACATTTGAGTATAGAAATGCACCAATGTGTTCTATAATCAAAGGGGATGATGGTTGTACTACCAAATTTAGTACGTTAAAATATGCATAAGTTGGAGTTTCAGTCGTTTCCATAGGAACATATACAAAGAGTACACTAATTCCTTCCATTACATTACTCATGAGTAAATTACATACACTATTAAAGTGGACATGGACTAGAATTATCTTGTTTATAAAGGCAAATCAGTGGGTGTACACAATTGTGTCTGTTGGCAATATCCAATATGGCCACCAATACCCAGGTTTCTAAGCATGGGGAATCTATTGGAATGATTATGAATGTAATTTTACCTCTACATTAGCATAAAATTGTAATAATACTGCCAAAAATACAAATAACAAAATCATTATGAGGACTGTAACACTTATAGTATTAGTACAAGTAACATTAATTTGGGGTCTATACCAATGTTTTGGATCGCTACAATTTGAATAGAATTATTATTTG
>JAUTBT010084824.1:0-12036 GCA_032361225.1 Lepetodrilus schrolli | reverse complement strand
CTTTCGGTATGACGCGACCGGGGATCGAACCCGCGACCTTCCGCACTCCGAGCCGACGCTCTAACCATTACGCCACGAAGCTGGCTCTAGTATTTCTAGTATTTTTTTATCATTTTTTAATCTTCAGTTTCAACGAGGAAATAAGATAATTTTTTTATTGGTTTCTTATAATGAGGTGAGCAGCATGATTTTCTTACTCCCGTGAAAACCCCTGACGTCGGGATATAATATAATAGTAACAGTTGCATGTTTTCAGTAATATTGTATTATTGTAATTGAATAACAAGAGTTGCTTCTGCAAACTGTCTTTATTGCATTTGCTTACTTGTTTACAGGATATCAACACAAACTCTAATCTGAATTAACACATCAACGATTTCAATAAAACAAGCGTATGTTACAACCACAATTTTCAACATGTATAACTTAACTAGTTACAAGTAAACATTTTGGATCCAGCACGTGTAGCTGTAGTGCTCTGGATTAAAGACAGGTGTCTGCTCTTGACTCTTGGCATGATCCCTACGGTAGTGGAATTGCTGAAGGCAGTGCACACAGGCTACTCGTTTTTTTGTGACGCCATCTTCCTGGGCAAAATGACCGTGTCTCCAGACACTTGATTTGGCCGCTTTGCTTCGATGTATGTCAATAGCATCTGCTAAAAAGCGATAATCAGTAACAGTCGAGTTACTTCCCTTGTGCTGACTGCTGTTTACAAACACGTTGCAAAGCTCAGGGTGGATCATAGCTAGCAGGCATGTTTAACCCTCTCCCTGCACTGGTACAGCCCTTTAGGGCATCTATGGTTGCCTTCAGCATGGAGAGGGTTAAGTGCGAAATAAAATATTTAGGTGTAAATACACTAGCCTGTAATATTAATTTGGAATCTCAAAAACTATCGATTGTTAAGTGTAGTATCGGCTATACGTATCAATGTTTCACTTTGCCGTTGATGTATTGCTATCAGCCCAAAAACTGTTGCAATTAATCGATAGTTTTGATATATCGTTACACTCCTAGTTGCAGCAGGGGTAGAAATATGTGTGAATTTCTAGATAGCCAGGCGGGCATTCTGTTCTGGAAGCTAGAATGCCCTCCTAAATATCTATGGGACCTTAATTTAAAAGATTTTTTGTTATTGTTTTGTAGTAAAAAAAATATATGTTGTCAGATACCAACTTCATAAGAGATATATGTAACTGCTGTGGAGCCTCAAACATGAACTTTGGACCTCACGAAACCTGACTGATTCGGACATTCGTTAACTCGAATCACTGCCGATTATTTCATTCGCTGATAGGACCTTGACTTACAATGATGACTTATTCTTGTAATGTGAAAAATTATATAGTTTCTTAAAATTATCATAACATATGATGCTACTACCTACAGTAATTAATATGAAATAATAATAATATTTATTGAAAATCAAGAGGACCAAAAAGGCACATCAGAATTGAATTTAGCATGCTTGACAATGGTTTTAAGCACATTAAGCGCCATTGGTCCGTGGGCAAGTGTTGATTCTATCCCTGGTTATAGCAAAGCTGCAACTTTGTTAAATTTGTTAAATAATATGAATAGTAATAGTAAGGGTAAACAGGTGAAGAATAAAATAATAGTGTTATCATTATTATTATTAAAAGTCATACAATCACATATATTTATGCTCATTGTCAATTATATTTCTTTGCTGCAACTGCAAAATTCCACTGTTACTCCCCAATATGCTTGAATCGCCAGTATAAACTTCCGGTAATAACCTGATTAATATGGTCGTAATACTTTTTTGCTTATTATATAATGCAATAAGAGGATATAACTCGATGTAAAAGGGAAACCCCTAAATTTGCCTTGTTTCGTTTTAATTTAGTGACTCGATAAAAATGTTTGTATTTATTGTTGCGAGACAAAAAAATACATAAAATGTGAAAATATTGAAAACCAGTGGGACATGCAGAAAATTTAGCTTGTTGCCCAATATACTTGCGTAGACAAATCAAATGTACATACTTTCAGGTAAAATTATATTTGACCATGAAATATGTCAACAAACCGTAATTGTATTCCTTTAAATGCAGATAGTCGATCTAATTCATTAATGGTCAGATGAAGTTTCACCTGAAATCATGTTTTTTACTATTGTCTACCGAACTTACTGTTCATGTCCCACTAGTTATTAATCAATATTTCAATATTTATTGAATTCGATCTTAGCTATAGATTTTATCAGGTGATTGCATAGACCCAACAAATTAACATTGATTATCGAGGCCAACGATTGATCAATTACCGATGTATTATCGTAGGGGTCGGGTGGTAGTGCAATGGTAGAATATTTGAAACTTCAGAGTCAAATGCCCAAGGTTCAAATCCCATCTTCAGAGCACAGCATCAATGTTCGTAAAAGTTACCTTTTTGACTCGATACAAAATACAAAACTATGGAGAAAAAAAATATGAAAATATTGAAAACCAGTGGGGCATGTGGAAAATGTATCTTTTTGCATAATATATGTGTATAGAAAAATCACATATACATACTTTCAGATAAAAATATGTTTGACCATGAAATATATCAACAATCTGATTGTATGCCTTTAAAGAAAATAACAAACATTTACTTCTTTTTAGTTATAACAGAAACATTTCAAAGCACGTACCACAAATCTTGGCAATGTTTGTCGTATTCTGAGCAGAAGAAATTATATTCAAGTATGATGTGTAAAGTACAGTATTATGCAAATCAGTAATAATCAAAATGATTGAATTAATGGTGCAAATCAAGTGAGCCTTATGTTAGATAATTATCATAATTACTGTTATTTTATTTCCAGATTACCATAGGCCCCAGGCCTCATTGTCAGTGAAAATGGAATTTCCAAGTATGTCTGTAATCAAAGAAGAAGGCCATGTCACCCATGAAATGTCTGCAAACCAATTGCAGCATTGTGTTGGTGCCATGCAGACGATATCACAGAATGTCATCGTCGAATCATTTCCCATACAGACACAATCCAGCCAATGCCAATCAATGTACACAGTCTCGCATCCCAGCCACAGTCAAACTCAGCCTGTCCACCACCAGAACACAGTTCCGAACCTTCAGCATGAAGACATCTTGATCCAGAACAAAGCCCATGTTCAGATGCCGCAAATCTCCAGACAGTCTCAAGTCATGAATCAAACCAAGGCCATCATTCAAAATCCGACTGAACTGATCGAGGAGGACGGATCTGACATCCTAGTGCAAGGAGTCATCCAGAACCTGGCCATAGGCCAAGGGGAGATAATCATGCAGGACAAGCAGCAGGTGGTGTACGTGGCAATGCCGGAGAGCATTACAAGCCAGACTGAGGGCGAGGTGGAGATCATCGTGACGACTCAACACCTGTCTGCTGACGACAATGGAACCTTATACAGCCTGCAGACCCACGAGGACCAGTATCAGGAGATAGCCACCACCTCCACCTCTGACATTGCTCTCCCCCTGAGCGTATGCGAGTACAACACAGACTTGAGCAGAGTGCAGCAGGCTTGTCAAGGAGCTGTCAAGATCAGTGGATTGGAGAGGCTGGTGTCGTTGCCTACCCTGACATCTGCTTCCACGGTCGATGCCATCTACAGCTCCGCTGTGTCCAGTGGAATACTTCAGACTCCACAGAACCAGGTGGAGTATGCCCACTACAGTCCCATTTCCAATGCAAGCCTCATGTCCACAGTGTTCCAGTCGCCCTCGGTTTCTCAGTCAGAGTCGCTGATCGGTTTGTCTCGATTCACAGAGAACAGTCAAATTCCACTGCAGACAATCTACGTGGCGTCGGAAGCAGATTCCACTGTCACCGTCGCGAGTATGACTTCATCTGCCTGTCCAGACTACTCTCAGATGACTCCGTTAGCTCAGGAGTTGTATGAGAAGCAGGAGACCATGAAAAGCCTGGAACTGGTCGATGCACAGTGGCAAAGTGCAGTGGAAGAAAGTCCTCAGATGCTGCTCGGGAACAATGGTGGCTTAAACACGGAAGCTTTAAATGGCTTGGCCACTGTGGCAGCCAGTGTCGACCAAAACAGTGTAGAGTTGTTTACTGCCAAGGATAATTATGCTGAAAACATCAAATCCGAATTTAACGACACAAATAATATTGATAATTCCGTTGCCTCGGAAAAAGAAAACATTAAAGAAGAAAGTGTAGATAAAACTTGTGTCAAAGAAGAGAAAATTCCAGAAGATGAGGAGGCAGCCGAGTCGTACTTCTGCAGTAAATGTGGGCTGGGGTTCGTGGAAATCGGACAGCTCCACAAACACGTGCTGTCCACACATGAGCTCAAGTTCAAATGTGAGGAGTGCGAGAAGACCTTCACAACCAACACATACCTCAAGACTCACATGCGGTGCCACACGGGCGAGAAGGTCCATGTGTGTGACGACTGCGGAGAGGACTTCACATTCGCCAACACACTCCGAAGGCATCGGCTGAAGTACCACAAGGAAGCCGTATGGAGGTGTGACGACTGTGACAGAGACTTCCTCAGCGAGTCCGTGTTCAAACGGCACATGAGCGACCACGTTATGAAACCCAAGCGCGGAAGGAAACCCCAAAAGATGTCCAAGAGAGGTAGCAAAGCATTGGCCTTGAAATTGAAAGTAAAAGTACCGACTTCTAATCGGCCACAAACCAGATCGCTTGAGAAGAAGAAAATGGAACTGTCGGAAAAGACGAAGGAGAAAGTGCCCCTGTTGTCGTGCATCTTGTGTCAGGGTAAGTTTAAAAGCAAGCTCCTGCTTAAGAAGCATGCAAAGACACATTTAGGACAGAGGATTCTTAGGTGCGATAAATGCGGGAAAGTGTTCCAGGATTCCATTAAGCTGAAGATGCACAAGCTGACGCATACTGGGCAGTCATTTCCCTGTGAGTTCTGCGGTCGGAGTTTCTCATACGTGTTCACTCTCAGGACTCACAAGAAATCCCACGCGGCTGAGAAAGGTTTCAAGTGCAAATCATGCCCCAAAAGCTTTGCTAGTGTTGAGCTCCTCAGGGTCCACGATGTCTGTCATGCCCCAGCGAAACCCTTCGTGTGTGATGTATGCACTAAGGCATTCACTTCACAGCACTACCTGAAAGCCCATCAAAAGGTCCACAAGGGAGACAACTACTATGGATGCATGCTATGTGGAGAATCATTCAAACTATCTTCCTGGCTGCGGAAACATTCTCAGAAAGTTCACGCCATCGGGAGCAGCAAGAGGAAATTCAAGAAGTCTGTGTCGGTCAATGCAGGTGCGAGTTGTGCCGTCGACGGAGAGGCGGATGTCCACGACGAAATCGAATTCCTGGAAGGTGAAGGTCAAGGACGTGTCTTGCAGGACGGGTCGCTGGATGTGGAGGCAGAGAAAGACGCCGACGGCATGCTGCAATGCAAGTGGTGCAACAAGAAGTTGCAGAGCAAGCCTGCCTTCAACACACACATCAAGACACATGTTGAGTTCCCCTTCAGCTGCGACAAATGCGACAAGACCTTTTCCCAGGACATGTACCTGCAGAAGCACTTGTTGCGTCACGAGGACGCCCCGCTGCACCACTGCGACTTCTGCCAGAAGGGCTTCCGCAGCTCCACCTACCTGGCGCAGCACCGCCTGATCCACACGGGACAGAAGCTGTACCAGTGCCAGCTGTGTGACGAGGAGTTTGTCTTCGCCACCAGCCTCCGCCGCCACCTCAAGACTCACGAAGGCATCGGCCCGAACAAGTCAGGACTAGTCAGGAGGCGCAAGATAGCGTCGGTGACTGCCAGTGGTGAAGGAGGGGAGACGAAGGAGGCCCTTCCTCCGAACTTGAACTGCACTCTTTGTGGGATGCTATTCCTCAACTCCAAGCAGATCCAGGAGCACGTGCAAGTTCACAGGGGAGAGGACGCCACCTTTGAGTGCAGCCTGTGTCGTAAGTCGTTCGGCTCACACCGAGCGCTATGGCGTCACAGGCAGTTCCACGTGGACAGCAACCCGATAACCTGCAAAATATGCAACAAAGCGTTCCGCACAACCTACTACCTGAAATCCCACATGAACGTACACAGTGGGACGAAGCCGTACAAGTGCAACTACTGCGACGAGGTGTTCACGCACACAAGCACCAGGCGGCGCCACCAGCGCATCCACATTCCCGAAGAGCAGATGAACCACATGTGCAACATCTGCGGCAAGAAGTTCTACGACCAGGCCGACTTCGGCCGGCACATGCTGAACCACAGCGGGGAGAAGTCGTTCATGTGCGACATTTGCGGCAAGACGTACGCGTCCAAACCGCTGCTGAAGAGCCACTTGAACCGGCATAACGGCAAGAGACAGTACCAGTGCAGCATCTGCAATAAGTCGTTCCTTCACCAGTATCGCCTACAGCGGCACTACCTAACCCACAGCGACGTCAAGCCATTCAGTTGCCACATATGCGACCGCCGCTTCCACATGGAGTCGTACCTCCAGACCCACCTGCGCTCGCACACCGGCGAGAAGCCGTACCGCTGCGAGATCTGCGCGGAGGAGTTCACCCACTCCAACACGTTTCGCCGGCACAAGCGTATCCACGATGGCAAGACTCTGAACTGCAAGGTCTGCGGGAAGATGTGCCTGGAGCTCTTCGACTTGAACCGGCACATGCAGTCGCACTCGGACGATAAGCCGATTATGTGTGACATCTGCGGCAAGACCTTCAGCCACCAGGGAAGCTGCCAGCGTCACGTGAAACGCATCCATTCAACAGCCTACGTCATGACGTTACCCGTCGACGATAACGTGGTGCACGTCGTGAAAGTGCAGGCGAACGCCTCGGCTGCACCGATGACGCTGACCTCCGCCCCCACGATTCCTGCGTCCGATTTGGCCGAGACGGCCTTGACGGAGACGGCCGTGTCGACGCTTGCTAGTATGACGCCTCTGACAGCATCGTTGACGACGCTAACGCCGTTGACGTCGGTGGTGCCATCACAGGTTATGACGACACTTTCGCAAGGTGTACCTATCTGTTATCCTCAGGACGCTGACACGGTAGTGATTTCATTGTAAAGTCCTTACTCCTGGAACTGACTATGAACTAGAAACGGAATTACATACAATTTGAAGTTTCTATCGAGCATAATGACCTTTGATACTTCTGGTTTGTTTGTGGAAGAAGCTATGCCTTTTGTAACCGATGTATGCAGACCACAACACTTCAATATCGCGTATAGCAATTATTATGACTGAAGTGTCTCCGCGTTATGTCCGTTAATCCTAGTCTTTGTTATCCCGATGTGTTCAGTTCTGCTACGACTCTCGTTTTGATAGTCCCTTGTCAGTTAACCCTGTCCAATCTGGAGAGATCACAATGTTTCCAATGGCATACGAACATAATAGACACGATCGTAAGGATTTCAATTATGCAGTGCACAAATTCAGCTAGCATTTTCCCTGTGTTGCCGCACTGAAAGAATTATTCCTAGCACGTATTATGACCCCTGGCCACGAGATTAAGAAACTAGTGACACTGGACGGCTTGCTATGATTTATTATTATTATATATTCTTTTACTTTAAAGTTCATACGTGGATGATATGGAGTTTCCCAATTTAGCAATATATCGATTTTGGTTCCACGGATCAAGGACGGGGAGCACTGGATTTCCAGATGAAATTGAATCCCACATTCTCATCTATTCTATAGGCCAGACGGATTTCATTCTTTGTGTAACTGATTATGCGGTTGTTTAGCAGACGTACAACCCACAAAACGAAAGGAAAACAATTGTCTTTCGTTTTTCAAATGCCTGCTAATGTAGTCTAGGCGTACAGGTGAACGGTCATCTGTAGGATGGTAGAACCATGTGTATGTCGCTGGCTTCGTTAATTTCTTGATAAACTTGTACATTCCATGCACAGGTGGTAATTATATCACCATCGTGACCCAATTCATATTCTGGATCATTTACATGAACAATATTCATTGGTGCTTTCAGGAAATCATGTTATCTTTCATTCGTAAATTACATGTCTTGTTACTCAGTAGAAATGGTATCATGTGTGAACAAATTCCTCCTAGAATTCGGAAAGCATAATAAATATACTAGGATTACAATTTAAATCAATTTTTTTTTTTAATGAGTTTACGGTTATTGATTTTTATATAATTGTACTTTTTCATTTTTTCGTAGTTTTAAATATTGTCATTGAAACAAGTTTTCGTTGAAAATGTATTCTAACAATAGATGACCTACCACGTAAGGAAGTAGAAACAGTATACTAGTATACATGTATACTGAGCACTCTTGGATATCAGCGCAATGCAAATATGAACTTCGTTATTATTACTTATTATTATCAAAATTATCTCTCTTTCACAATGTATGAATTGTAAACATGTTTAAATCTCTTTGTTCAAGGGACATTCCAGCCATTATATCATGGATATCTGCAATAGCTGAACGTTCGAATGGACGATATAATTTATTTCCCCGACAGATTTTAATAACTGATTATGTGATTGGCGTTCCGGCTGCTAAAATCGTGAGATTGAATAATAATCAATATATTTCTGCAACATTTACATATCCCTGCAAATGGTTGATTCTTCTGGGATACATTTTGATATAAAATTATTATACATACTTTATTAGTGAATATTGACGTAATCTTGTGTATACTGACTGATTATGGTGTGTCTGTGTGTACACGTATAAATATGTAGCCTTCACATATCTCAAATTTGGTAATAATGGCTATTATATCAATAGATTATTGAATTTGTGACGGGTCATTAAAACAATGATGTGGCGATTTTCTCATATTGACTTAAATAAATTGTTTCATTTGTGCTGTTGGCTTTTTATCTATTAGTATCTATTTGTTTCCTTTTCTTGATATATTGTCATTGATGTCATGCGAAATGGTTCTACGCTGCATGGAATTCAATATACCAGACCCTAATTATGTGAAATAAAAGTGCAACAAGCACACTGGTACAGTTTTAAAAAATATATGTATTAATATTTAATAGATTATTAATAAATATATTTATGTAGGTTCTTCATGCGAGGTGCCGGGAATCGGACATTTCTGTTAACACAGTTTAACTTTCCAATACAAAAAATATGAGCAACCAAAAAAATATTAAACATCGTGTGCTTAAATTTCTGTTCGATAGAGATGAATCATGTTGTTCAGCATGTGTTCAGCTGTCCAAGCGTGATAGATCGGGATATAACGTAATATACGTAAACAAAACAACAGCCATGCACATGTCGCCATGTAGGTTATCACCAGAATTTTAAAACCGGATATGTCTAAAAATAGAATATGAACCACTTATGCGCCCCATTAACCTAAAGAACTGCTGATCCTACAGTGATTGATTTCCTTCCAAATGATTTGTTGTCGATAAATCGGCTCATATTCCGGGCAGTCTGTTAGGTGACCACAGGAACGTGAGACTTCTCAACCGTCTGACCGCGGACCAATCACAACGTACTCTTCTAACCAAGTGAATAACATAAACACCCTTTATGTAAACAAACGTTTACCATCGTCTGTTAAAATTATTTATTTTGATGGGTTTGAGTGGCTTTTCATTCCTGAAAGCTCGGATTCTTACAAACATAGCTCCTTATATTAATATGATCAATAATACTATTAGATAAAATCGCCTACGTGTACGAGTCCTTTCAAATAAATATTTAAAATAATTATTAGGCCCCTACCAACCAACAAAACGACAAAATCAAAATAATATTAAAAAAAGAAAGTATAACAAGAAAACAAAATGAAGAAAAAACAAACGAGAAGAACGACAGATACGTTGGTTTATGTATGTTTCGGTAGGCTACATGTAAGTAATATGTGAATCAGTTTCGGAAGGTATCCTTGTCCTATAGCTTCGTCGCAGTCTAGCATATTGGGTAAGTATGAAACAGGAAGTGACGAATCCTGCGACCAGAATCATTGCCATTGCAACCAGAATCAAGTACAGGAATATATGGCTATCGCCGATGGTCTGCAAAAAAAAATAGAATTTCAAATCGTATAACCACAGATCATTAATAAATCATAATTAAGTCTTAATTAATTACTACTTAACATCCGTCAAATCGTAATGGCCGGGATTTTGAGGTTGTTTGGGCACTTTCTTTTTTATTAAATCTTTTTTTATCGTAACTGATAACTTGGTAACTTTTTACTTTCTCAAAACCACCCATGGTGGTACGCGAGATACAACATACATTTATAAAGTGAAAAGAAAGACGTGCAAAACAGGATATACAAGTACAGTGAGTCGATACAGATTCATAGTGTAAGTATTTTCATATGTATAAATTAAAGCATTCTGTGATCAATCTTGAGACAATTCATTTTTCGTTTTAAGGTTGATAAATTATTCCAATTGGTATATTTAGACAGATATTTAATTCTTTGCTGTGACAATGCATTATACGGGAGTAATATATGGAACTCGTCCGCTATTGCGGGAGAGTCGCACAACTTGCATGTTCTATTTTCTTTTGGTATGTTTTTCCAGCGACCAGGTTCTATTGGGAGTCTGTGATTTGATATTCGGAACTTAAGTATGTACTTAGCAATGATATCCGGAAGCAAAATATATTTTTAAAATCGTGATAATAGGTGCCTTTGCTACTTGTTTGTACATTGGTTTTCCATTCCTGTAGAAACTGGTCATAGAGAATATTCTCTATTCGCATTTCAATTATATAATGACAGTCGTTAGGATTTTCAAATGAACATGGTAAACCACAACCATTTCAATGTCCATTTTGTTCCATGGAGTCAACTGAAGAAAAGTGTACACATAGGATTAATATAATTAACATATAGGCTAATACCTTTTAATAAAGAATATGGATAACGATAATTGGAGATAATATGAATAATGAACGAAACAATCTAACTAAATGGTCGCGGAATTTAAAATCCTATAACCAGACCGTAACATATCGGGTTTGTTGGAGAATAAAGAATTTTAACATGAATTAGTCCCAGAATGTCAAATGTTATTTCACAGACTATGATAATACGCATCGGTTTAAATGAAATGGTCACAGATAGAAAAAGACAACAAAATGGGCCTTTCCACCAAAGGTTCGGGCTTATATTTTCCCTCTTATGCTCTGGTACGACGGAACATGGACTGCAAACCTTGCCAGGGCCGAGATTACGACACATTTTGAGTGCGAATTCATGCTCAAGCTCAAATAGATTTATTATATGTGGATTTATGAAGAAAACCTTAAGGAGCACGAGTTCTTACTCAAAATAGTTTGGTAATCTCGGGGTCTGGACTGGGGATGATTCCCGTACATTGTACTAAATTTTGAACGTCAATAGCTACAATTCCGCCCCTGTATCGACGTCACAGTCCACGAACTTCAACGAACCAAGCTATCTGACGTCAAATGGATTGCGACATCCACGGTCACACTTTTAACGACTCAAAATATGCAAGTGAAGCCGTATATTCACGTAGTAAACATCCCCCCCACCCCCCCCCCCCCTTTGAAAATATTGCTTTGGGGGAAATCGGATGAATATTAAATGATTTTAAAATAAGCTTCAAATTAACCATTTTACTTGTGCAAAATCTTTTTAATCAAATACTTCTTTGGTTTTAATATGTAGTTGAATTCAGGGACGTTGTCATGAAATGTTGATTATTTTCCTTGTTCTCCGGTTGTTTTAGCAATCGGTTTTATAGTATATTCCATAAATGATGGGACAGTCACCAAGAATAGTATAGAGGAAGACAGCATTTGGTATTGTTAAGAATTATTGACTTAGTCCTTGTCAAAGATGTTTCGTGGCAATTGTTTCGATTTTAAGTGATCTTTTACCTTTGTTTTTAAAGTGCCAATTCTTTTTTAAATGTAAAAAAATCATTAACAATCGAAATAATTGCCACGTAATATCTTTGATAAATAGAGAATCTCACCCAAGTGTTTTGGAATATCAAATATATCAACACGAGTCGTGAAAGTTATTAAATCCGAGGATTTAATAACTT
>JAUTBT010084823.1:0-12037 GCA_032361225.1 Lepetodrilus schrolli | reverse complement strand
CTCGCAGGTTTACTGCAACATTCAGCGCTACGGATGTTGAGGGTTTCCTCCTGCCCTAAACTGACAAGTCGTGATATGTGAAAGAATATTGAAAGCGACTTAAAACCCAAATCCAAAAAAAAATCCCTAAAAAATATGTAGCAATGATAAACATCGGTTACTCGTCCGAGTCCAATTTTCACACCCGGGTACTCGAGTTCAATATGTTTTACTCGTCCGACCCTTAGCAAATATGATCTTGCCACTTGAAAGGGTCTCGGACAGAATGTGCACCGTGGGGCAAATAGTAGTGTAGCCTTATACATACTTGTATGTTAGTTATTACTATTGCTCATACCGACATACGTAATATAATATAGAGCAACCCAGAGTAACCCAGTATTGGTGAACATTCGATTTATTCTCAGATGTTATGATTTTTCTCTTCAAATACTATAATAATGGATAATAAATAATAGTACTTGGCGCTATAAAGAATGACAATCATACACATAATCTTAATAAATGATCTCATGTTTATCTGAATTCAATCTCAGCACAAAGTATTAGGCCGTTGTAGACTATCGCCAACTAAATTTTCATTATACTTTCAGATATCAATGGTCGATTAGCCTCGTTACTATTTGATATCATCAAACGCATGAGTGGAGATGTATGCTCGTTATGGATGTAGACTCCTCACGGAACTAACTCGATCAATTCTAATACTTGAGTAGGTCAAGCATATCGTCCATTTATTGGTCATCAAAATTTCTTCATCCTCTTGTATACTGAACGAAAAAAGAAACTTGATTTTATTACAGAGTTCCTCACAAGACTCCACTGCATATTAACATAGATCTATTGATAAAGTATGTCTAGCCCATGTGCTGGCATATCTTTTCAAGCACTTAATACTCGGTTATACTAAACGGTGCCACCGCATGTATGGACAATTTTGTGTATGGCATTAAATGGACGTGTACAAGAATCACGTTGACTATTTCATGCGCGCCGTATTCACGTGAAAATACGCCTATCGTTCATGGTAAACAGAACAATAATACATACAATTCTGCAGAAAACAATGATTTTAAAATCCTTAGACTGCCGATTATCGACTGGTACGCGTACCGGAAGTGGTGCGTGTGTTTTGTTGCAGCCAGCAGGAGATACATATTCTAAAGACGTGTACTCAGCTAAGATCGTCCACGATCAAGAGCAACTCGAGACGTCTGGATAACGGACAAACTACGGTTACGTTATCTGTGCAATCGCTGTCATCGCCCAATCATCGTCGCTCGGAATTGTTCAAGAGTTGGGTCACCCCGCAAATCATTCTGAATCGGTCGCACTCTGCACGTCTTGGTGCTAGATGCAGCGATACCTAGGTCCAGTTTTGACGTCAACTCACCGTCACGCACAGGGGTTCGGGGATAGAATAGCATAAAAAATATGTATATTTTGCTTATGTCAATATATATCTAATAATAAAGTCATTTATTTAATAATAATAATAATAACAATAATAAATAATAATAATAATACAAAGGAGACATGCTACAAGTCTAGGTCAACCTCGCTTAGCAATCTAATATATAACAAGGGAGGACACTTGATGCTCCCTCAACACTCGACCGAAATATTAAATGTGCATATCTATTTTATTTTCAAGTTATTATTAGTAGTATCATTATTATTATCATTATTATTAGTAGTAGTAGTAGTAGTAGTAGTAGTAGTAGTAGTAGTAGTATAGTTAATTCGAGGTTTCAAGGGTGATACGGTGTCATGTCGGTCCGCAAGTTTCCATAATTCCTGAAGCGAAGGACATTTCCGTTATAGTCTAGAATCTAGTCCAAATTAAACCACATTTATCGTGTAACGCATGTCGTGACGAATAACAATGGATATTCATGACGTGTAACAATGGTCATTCTGCAGTGTCCATCTGCTATTGTTAAGTTTTTTTGTTTTTTTTCGTGAACCGCACTCTAATTATAGAAGATTGTGCAGATAAATCTAAAGATACATTAACGAAGGAAATACGGAATAGATAATGGAAACCGTTATAGTTTGAAATATCGCCGACTGGTACTGACAGACTAAGGCAATTACTAAATTAATCACAGTATACGTGTGGAAGCTATACACGAGGATGCTGAAGGTTGCAGTATACCTGCGAGCACTTCCTGTGCTGACAAAACCAAGGATGATAACTGCATTGCCACTCTACAGACAGCGCATCCTATCAATATGGCACTAGAAAGGTAACCTTCGCGAGCATTGACGCCGTGCCCTCTGGGCGGGCTTTGGACCTGGAACCTTTGGCTCCGAAGTCCAACGTTCTACCACTACGCTACCACCCGCCTCCCAATGCCAGTTAAATACACCTGTGTGAAAGGGCAATTGACGTGGAAGCTGCGAAGAAGAATGAAAGATTACTCGTGATGTGTTACTCATGACAAATATCCATGATCATTATAGTCTGGCAGGTAATGTTACAAACCCGTTTTTGATCGTTACACAAAAACTATTTAACGCAGGTCATATGAAATGCATATATCCTGCCAATTCTAAAATTACAACTTCGTAGATCGCCGAATGAAAATCGATATGGATATAAACGGGCGTTTGTGTGCGCTTTCAAATTGAAGATATGAGTAAAGCTTATTAATGAAGTAATCTGCATCTACATTAAGAAAATCTGTGTGACATAACTCTTGATAACGATGTATGTTTCACCTGTCAGTACATGGACAACAGGAATATTCATTTGTCATTGGTGTTCGAATATATGTAAATCGCTGTTACATGATAGAACGACATCCCTCCACATCTTTAGCAAAAGTGTGAAGTGAAATAATAAGAGGTTAAATAGACATAATTTTTATCCGGCGATCTACGAAGTTGTAATATTGGAACTGGTTGAGTACAAGTATGTTCTAATACTGTGCCAAATTTGAATGATCTACGTTAAATAGTTTTTGAGTAACAGTACCAAACAGGGGTTTGTAACATTACCTGTACCTATAGCCAGCTAGACAGACAGACAGAAGTTTTATTCTCGTAAGCGAAGCTTCCTGAAGTGTAATAAGTGAACACGAATTATAACACCCATACTTACATTTCAACTACATGCTGTTCATTGGTGAATGCACGCCTACAATGTTTGATAGTTTTGTAATTTTTTTTTTTTAAACTCGACGTCGTCGACATTTACAAGTCTCGACTACAACGAAGACTCGCGGGATCTGTATACCGGTTTCCACATCAACTACCTGATTTGCGGATACGTTACATACGATGTTTGATAGCGTATTCTTGTTTTAATTACCCACAGTGAACCGCACATTTGCAGAAATGTTTGGACCAAAACTATTTAGAGTTGGAGTAATCGTGTTGTTGTTGATGATACGTGCTGATGGTATGGCATACGATGATATTAGATATTTCTGGTATTCGTGAACCTGCTAGAAGAGGGGGAGTTTATAGAGCGGTGTTGGCTGTAACTAGCAGACTCCACCTTTATACAGAAAGCCAGTGTGTGTACACTGCATAACGTTGAATATTTTCAAAGTTTTGCATTATCGCCGTTTGCCACCCATTGGAAAATAGACAATGTTGCCACTATCGTTGTAAAGAAAAGTGGGGACGTTTTCTTTGAGTATTTCGACGGTTTTTATTTTTTCAACCGCCGTACTCACCCCTGAAAAGAGACTCACGCTTTCACAAACCGTCAATGCTTTCTTTGGAATATGTTCAAAGACGAAGTTATCATACTTCGTATGTGGCGAAACATTGCTTGGAGTATACCGACACCAAGGATTGCTCCCTTGGACCGAAAGTGCCCATGTTTGTATTAAAGAATCTGATTGGATGACGAGACAACACACTGTGTCACGCGTGCCAGGATTTGATCTCGACGAGCGCCAACGTGACCAATGGAGGTTTTATCAAATAAGTAGTAAATTTTCACTAAAATCAAGCCCTTGGAAATATCCTTCTATGCTGAAGATGAATTGTACATATGGCTGATAAATCCTTCGCCTATGGTAAACCTCTTGTACCAAAAAAACCCTGATGTGTTGCCATTCGAAATAAAACCGTTTGACAAAATATCTGCATCTGTGCAAAAAAAATACGGGTCATTCTTAAGAAATACTTTGGCAATTTTATAGATGAGTGCTGTTCAAATAACCAATTAGTTCAGAGTTATGCACCATCTGAACATTATAATATCTATGTGAGTATGACGAGTGAAATGTTGCATCTGGTATATCCGTTTGTGTTTTGCGAATCCTTTGCTGGAGCGCTCCCACTCGCGGACCATTTAGAATAGGAGATGTGGGAATTGTGACGGTTGAACGACACAAGTAATTACTTGGAAGAGACAAATATTATTTAGTTTTAATCTATAATCTGAGGTGTTTTAATATATAATCTTATATGATATGCTATGATATATATATGATGTGATATGATTATGATATGGTATGATGATATGAGATATCATGAATTCAAATGATATGTACTTTAATACGAATCTGATCAAATTCAGAATTAGGTTATTTTGTATATTATGTTATTATTCAGTTTTCTCAGGAATGTTGACTGGTTTTAGCAAAATTCAGACTGGGTCTGCTCTACAATTGCATGAAATAAGCACAAGGTAATATGTGCATTTTTCAGACCTATTAATTATGTTACAGTGAATGTGTATAATCAGGGAATATACACATTAACTGAAAAGGGACAAACTTTTTAATACAGATTCACAGAAATCGTGTTTCATCATGGAAATGAACAAAAAGACATAGACAGAAATAGTCTGGAGGCAGAAGGGTCGAACCGAGAAGCAGGGTTAATTCTGTCATTATTGGGCAAGTATTTTTACTGCCATTTAAAAATTACAATTTTCGGGGCACAATAATATACGTTGTAAACTGAATCGAATTCTCGATTGCTTGTATGAACAATGCAACTACTGTATTGGACATTGTGGTTCAGATGTTATTACTAAAGTTTTATTAGTTAAGTTATAAATTAAAGTCTATTCAATCGTGTGCAGTATTTACAAAATATGGTGCAATGAATATGCTCCATAATAATACAAAGGATTTATATACGGTATTTACATAACAACGATAATTTACCTTGTAATCGAAATAACCCACTTCATCGCTTGATATTATGACACCTCTTTCCACCCAGTACATTGGTATTGGCTTGCCGAGAAACCTCACGTTCAGGGGGGTTGATCTTGCCGCGTCTATGTTCACAGGCTCGACTCCCACGTTAAACTGTAGCCGGTGTGCTTGCTGCCAAATGCGACCGGTAATAGGTTCGACGTCAATCTGCAAAAGCAACGTTTTTAAAAATATATAATTAA
The DNA here is from genome assembly GCA_032361225.1 of Lepetodrilus schrolli. Classification (NCBI taxonomy): domain Eukaryota; kingdom Metazoa; phylum Mollusca; class Gastropoda; order Lepetellida; family Lepetodrilidae; genus Lepetodrilus; species Lepetodrilus schrolli. The sequence continues at coordinate 6,666 of JAUTBT010084823.1, read as the reverse complement.
TTATTTCAATCCAAGCTGTCCTGAATATATCATTCACGTAAACATGATGTTGTTAATATTAATGGAATACATTTTTTAAAATACATTGCTAAATACAACTGACGTTGAAAATGATATTGCTGGTCCCGACGCTTTAAGATTCTTTCGCAAGCATAATGAATACCATTGAAAGAAAGCATGTTGGCGATCTTATATTAGTGAGTTTATGACTATTTAATAGGAAATGGTTGCGATGTCTTTAAGACCACCCTTGCCATGTAAAATGCATAAAACAATTTGAATCCTACATCTAGCCGTTCAGAATAGGATAGGTACGTTTCCTATTGAAAAAAATCACCCCGTAATTATAACGTTAATCAAACATTAGCTAGGAGAACATGTATTCATATAACATGACAAAAACAAATATCCTTCTTAAAAAAAATAATTTAACATCATATGTAGTCTGTTTTAAATATAGTGTTTCCTAATCACGACATGAAAGTAATTAATATGTGATCTCTATGCTCTCTAAACTACTGAGCGGGGGGTGGGGTGGGGGGTGTTATCGACCACTATTACCACTATACGTAATTGCCTTAATGTAAATCCATTACAAATGTTCAATAAGTTTGTGTATTGGTGAATCCTATTTGTGCCATCCATACATGGACAATTTCGCAACTAATCCTGCTCGTAATGCTTGTGTTTTGGACATGTTTTAACTCATCAATAGCATGGAAACGCATGTTGGGGCCCGTTGCACAGAACAGTAGCTACAATTGATTGTAAGTCATATTTTCGGAACCCACTCCAAGTGGAAGGCCATTGCATAAAACATTTTTTATCGCTACAATACTTGAGAATATGGTTAGCTAAAACTATTGTAGCAATAAAGGCGGTTCATGCAACTAGACTTAAATTTGTAGCAGGTTCCGAAAATTGGCCTTTCAATCAATTGTAGCTACAACTGTTCTGTGCAACGGGCCCAAGGTCTTGGTGTTCTGACATACAGGAACAGATTGGGCCTGCATTCAGCAAATTCGTCCTATAGTCCACATACATATACGTCTTTGAAATATGCATGCATAAGTGGTAGAACCAATTAAAACAGTGGATTGTTATCGTCATTGCATCGTCATCTGGGGTAAAATCAATGGCGAGTTCTCATTAAAATAATACCGAGAAACAATTAACCTCGTCAAGTCTCAATCATTAAACATACGGCGAGTTCCTTGTTGTTACCTCATGCTTATTTTATGTCCCATTCGTGGTCGTACTAGTCGTAGGAAAGAAATTACCTATAATGTAAGATAATGTGTATACGTGCATTACTGGGACTTATAGAAGGAAAAACAGACCATTGCACGATGTACAAATCGTGACTAGATCGCATTTCTCTATTGATGAACGTATGTTTCTGTTGAACACCACCCGTTGGTTTCAATGTCTTTGTTACCAAACAATACTTGACTTTCAGATTATTGCAAAGTCGTGATACGCACATAGCATGCGCATTGCATTGCATTGGTTCTCTCTTTGTTTGTAATTACCATTCAAATTCGTACCATACAATTCCATACCATTCGAATAAATAGACAATTCTATTCAAGATGATGTCTTGAAATAGAAGCGATGATTAGCGATGGACCCCGTTCCACAGAACTATCGTAGTGCTACGAGCGTCGTAGCTCCGATAGTAATACTAATAACAACAACAACAATAATAATAATAATAATAATAACAACAAAAACAACAGCAGTAATAATAACAACAATAATAATAATTATTGCTATTATTATTAGTAGTAGTAGTAGTAGTGATAGTGATAGTAGTAGTAGTAGTAATAGTAGTAGTAGTAGTAGTAGTAGTAGTAGTAGTAATAGTTGTAGTAGTAGTAGTAGTAGTAATAATAGTAGTAGTAGTAGTAGTAGTAGTAGTAGTAGTAGTAGTAGTAGTAGTAGTAGTGATAATATACATTCTACCTTGAAATAGTTGCACAATATAGATTTTAAACGTTGGTGTATTCATCTCACCTGGAGTTAAAACCTTACTCGTCCAGCTCATGTAGCTGTCAGTTACTATCTTCTTGCATTGATACTCCGTACAGGAAAGGTTGAACTTCTCATCTTCGTCATAACACACTGTTCCGTTTTGTAGACCACAAGCTGCAACATACCTTTAGCTGGACATCGAGCTTAATTCGAGACAACAATAATAATTGATTATGTAAAACCAGTAGCTGGGATATTGTTGGCGATTGAACCACTCTTACCTCCCTTCTTGACAGAGAGTCCACAGGTAGACACCGATCTGTTGCATTGTAGTACTAGACATCCCTGCTTTAGCGTTTTCCCCTCTGGTATGCATTTGCCATGACCATCCGAACATCCTGAAAATAACAGCAGAAAATATACAAGATTTGTCCGGTTATTTGATTGAAATATCCTTCATTGTGTATCGTGTGATGGAGTGATGTTCCACGTGGCACTTGCCTGCTAAAGTAACTTGCCAAGTTGCATACTGCCGAGTTACATCTTCTTGACATTGGGTGTGATAGCAACCTTTGACCTTTGTGAAGTTGAGAGGAACGCAGCCACCATTGTCCCTGCAACCTGTAACAATGGATGACGTGATGACATGAACTTTCCAGGAGATGTGGCTCTTGATCCACTACATAACTAGCTGCCTGCGTAAGACAACAATATAATATTTTCTTTCAAAAACGTTAAAGATGCCAACCTGGATATTATAGGAATGTTCCAATGTATCGGTTGAACATGTAACAATTGGTATACTGTAATTGGATTTCTTTTTAACTCTTATTTTAACTCTCTCCATACCGAAGGCAACCGAAGATGCCCCAAAGAGCAGTTCCTGTGCGTACTGTAGCAGGGAGAGGGTTTAGTGAGATGAAACAGTGTGTCAAGTAGTATGTTAAATATATACGTGTATAATGTCTATAGATGTGAGACAGGACTATCTACACGACTCGTATTGTATTGTTCAATTACACAGATTTTTTTAACACGTCTTAGTACCTTTTCCGACACTGACGATCTCAAAGTGCACTTTTTCCGTGACGTTGTTGACCTTTCTGATACACTTCCGGTGCAGGCACGTCTGCTCGATCGTGTCCGTCCATTCCGTATTCTCGAGTTGACACTTCTTATTGACCTTATCATAGCAACCTGTAGCAACAGAACTATAAATGCTGCCCTGAAGAACCTCATAGTACACATCTCTGAACGCTTGTAGTTACAAGGTTGTACTTAATCTAAATATTCAGCGTTTATATTACAGCAATTCATGTTAGGCTTAAGTACAGATGTGCACAATCTAACACAATTGTCTGTACAATGTACATAGTAATTAATTCACCACGAGGCATGATTTTATCCGATATATACTTCCGATAGTAGTATGTGCTCTCTGTATTATTGATAGGGTATTTCGCCATTTATTTTGTATCTGTATTAAGCACATTCATTACTATTACGACATCTACTGGAAACATGCACTAGATATGTTCCACCTGTAACCATGGTAACCACAGATGTATCCTGGAATACTCTGAATTAATTTTGTTGTATTCCTTCATTTTAAACTTCATTTATTTACAAAACAATGACATATAGAACAGTTCATGGAGCATGATTCGTACAGTAGCCAAATGTTATCAGGTTTGTCAACTTACCGCCTTTTATTATCGCAAGGAAGTTATATTTGAGAATCTGTCGGCATTCCTTGGTAACACAGTCCCTAGTTACCTTGTCACCTATAGCAACGATGTCTTCATCCACATCTGTGCAGCCTAGATGTCAACAAAGATATGTATTTTTGCAAGGACATGCAGCAGCAGCAATAATAATAATAATAATAATAATAAAAATAATAATAAAAATAATAACGGCATTATTTCTTTGTACATACAGCATAATTTGAGATTAATTAAAGGAAATATATTTAAGGTGATTGAAAAGCTGCTTGCATTGTATTGCGCACCGTATATATATATATAAAATATGAAATTGATTTTATATACAAAACAGCAAAAAAAAAGTTTTTTAAAGTTTCTTGGCTAATAATGACTGTGTCCGGTAGCAATGTATGCACTGTGGGAAATAATTACAACCAAAGAGGCTGATAGGCCCATCACGGTGCATCAGACAGTATATTAAGACGCACCGCATCCGATGGGGACGTAGTAACAGAAGTTGATCAGCGTGTTGTTGTCCCCAGTCTTCACGAAAGGTAGTGAACCATCGATGTCTCTGAACACACCGTCATACGCGTCACAGAAGCTCCAGAACTGAATATCATGACGCATGCCTTAGAACAGAAATGCTACGGTTACGTATATGTACTGTAGAGTCAGGGGTTACGAAACTTCTTGATTATGATTGCATGGCCAAGCTCAAATTCTAGGAGAGGAACAAATGGTACTGGAAATGTCAACGTTGCTAAAGAGCTTCCTCTCGTATGAAGTTCAGAACAATCAACAAATGTTTACATGACATAAAATATCATCGTAATAAATATTGTTCTATGTGTTGATGCTAATACTGAACGGACACGATGTGAAGCAAAGTTTGGCAATCTTTCCTTCCTGACCTGTCACTTCTTGACACTCTGTTTCATTCGCCGCCATGAAGAGAACGAACGGGTGTTTCGCTGGAAGGACGATAGGCCGGTTTATCTTCCCGTCGTATCTACAGCAGAAGTCCAGTCGTGTGTTGTTGACCGTGAAGTTCCCATCAGGCAGGAATCCCATAGTGACGTTGATGTCGTTGTTGACCGTGAAGTTCCCGTCAGGCAGGAATCCCATAGTGACGTTGGTGTCGTTGTTGACCGTGAAGCTCCCGTCAGGCATGTTGCTGGCGCTGCACATCTTGTTGGTCATTTCCACATAGCCCTCACTGAATCCTGAAGTTAAGATATAGCATTTTTGCCATTTATACCCAGAGAGTAATAAAATACCAAACAAAATTAAACGGCCTTCTAAGTATGGATTTATCCAATTATTAGCACGGGATTTTAATTTTCATATTTATTTAAATCTAGCCATTGATTTTCAATTCTCTTCTTTATTTAGTTACCCTAGCTAATGCACCTGAATTGAACGTTTATGCACTCTGGGACTGTGAGTTTACAACAGCAAGAGAGGTTTACAGGAGGAGCAATGACATAATTACAATTATACAATAAGAGCGATGCATACATATTACAGTTTGAAAGTATCATATATGATTTTACTGATTTTCACAGTAGACTAGCAGTCGCACCTCGTGGACAGGTGCCATTGTACTTGAGCACGCAGTATCTGCCGGGCTCCCAGTGGGTCTGATACACGGGGATTACGGTCGGGTCGTTGACATCATGGTGCACGCAGAAGTGGTGGTCAAACTCGTGTCCGGTGTAGTTGCCCTTCAGATTGAACGGCTTTGACTTGAAGTTGCACCCGTCCCCACATTGCTTGTGCCATCCATCCCTCCAGAAGTGTTCTCCGAAGTTCGGGCATCCCTCTATGGGCTCGGGAAGGGCGTAGTGACCCCTGGGCCACATCATCACATCTGGAGAGAGTGTCACCGAATTTTAAATGCATCACTTTACGATTACTGCGTGAGTTATTGCCAAATTTATTTTATGAGAAACAATGCTGTTAGATTTTAAAGTCTCAATTAGTTCAAATCAAGTTTCTTTTTGGGGTCAGCATACATTATGTACATAGTTCATATTGCGCAGGATTATCCTTGGTTATCCTGTGAAAACTAATCTAATTATTATATCGCTGTATCGTGTATATGCTACCCGACAGAGTTTAGTCTAAAACCCAGCGATAAAACCCAGTTAATAACCGTCAATAGCGTATGTTACGTATACAATTCATGTCGATGAGTTTCAGAGGATGTGTGTTCGATGTTAAGGATCTACATTCCACCGGAAGCGGAAGTAGGACGTATCGCTCGTCTACATACTATGGATACATACCGTGTGAATGTGTGAGTATCCTGGCTCTCAGTTTATCGTTGTTTTCTCCAGAGCATTGATATATTGCACACTCGTCCTGCCAGAAACTGAACATCGGCTTGCACGGATGCTTCACGATATCGGTCTTACAGCCTGTCCGGTGTTACGACGGAATGAAGACTATATATTAGTATCCGGTGTCGTAAAAGATTTACAAAACGTTATAAAGTTAATGATTTACTGCTTTGTTTTTCTCGTTGGCTCTGTTTTGTCTTAAGTCATTACATTACTGTATTGAAGTGTAATATGAAATTATTTAATACCAGATTTAACTTTGTTCATGACGTAGCATCCATGGTCCAGTTGGCACTCGTACGTGTCGCAGTATTCCTTCACCCTTTGTCCTACTTCATAGCAGTTACCGTCCTTCCACATGCATGCTGAAAATGTGTATACAATAGACGATAGTCTGGCTACCACGGGGTTGTCTTACAGTTGTCTGTGATGTTTATTAACGTAGATCATCATCCAAACCACGGCCATCATGATTACTTAACATAAAAGTAGTCATGATGGCCTGGCTCTCGAGGGTGAACAGCATTTGTATCTGGTATAACATTGAACTGCATCAATGGACATACTGCGATAATCATACACCTGCTAGTAATAGATAGATATATAGATAGAGAGATAGATAGATATGTCAATAGATAGAT